>MQUG01002694.1:0-12351 GCA_007213375.1 Steinernema feltiae | reverse complement strand
TTGCTTTTTTGCTTCTTTGATCAATTTCCGCTTTTCATTTCTAATTTTTGAAATAACTAACAAAAGAGGATTTAAATTAGCCTCTCCGTTATCACAAATTTTTTCGATTTCGAGAACTGCAGAGATTCCTATTTATTTTTGTAAAGTCTAATTACTGAATGTTTTTTTTTGGAAATTGGCTGAATTGACTGAAAACTCAATATTATGAATAAACAATTTTTGTGTGCGATCCTTCGTTTAATAATTTTTGTTGTTGCTAAGCGTAGAAACTCCAAATAGATTAAACTTGACTCTAAAATTACGTTTCAAAATTGATTTTACAACATAAATCCATTTTTAAAAACAATTCTTTTAATTTTGGCCATTTATAAACCAACTGATTGGATATTTAAATTTTTGGTGGTGGGGCGGTTGAGGCGCAACAGCGTCAGCACTTAATGTAATTACACAGTACAAGTAAGTTTCACCTTTTCCATTGAGTTTAACGCAACTGGGCGAGATTGTAGGAGTATACAAGCTGAGGTATGTTCCAACTGAAACGTGTTTTTTAATCCCAGATTTGTAGCTTTCTGATTCATATGGCAATCAAACATAACTCGCCAGGTATAATTACTTTTTGAGTTTTCCATCTCATCTCTATACATTGCTTAACATGAGATTACATAGCATAGTCAGTTTTTAACTATTTGCTAGCCGCTTCAATCAGGCTCAGAACTCTTTGCGGTGATCGGTCATTTGAGTACCGGCCATTTCAGTACCTGTCGTTTTCTCAGTTTATCGTCCTCTTAGTTAATCACGGGTTGTTTACCGTTTGTGTTGATAAGAAACCGCTCCGAATTTATCGTCTTGGAAGTCACTCTTGGAATTCTAATTTTTAAGAAATCTATCTTTTTCGACGCTAACATCTTCCGCTTCTGGCATTATCAATCATTAGCACTACTTGGTAGTTAACAAAATCAAGTTGAAGCTAGCGCACAGGTTCTCACAATAGTAACCAAACTTTTCAAATAATTTTTAGTTCGGATGCGTTGGGTTTAATGGAAGGTAGCGTTCCGACTCATTATTGTTTTCGACTCAACAAAAATTCCACCCGCCGTGGAACAGATGGAATAAGTTTGCCGCTAAATTGCGTTAAATGGACAAATCGAGATTTCATGATTGAATTGCGAGCTAAAAATGTGTCTATTTGTTGAAATATGACGGTGACATGGATTTTGATCTCGCAGAAATTTTGTAAATCATTTAAAATCTTTGAATCTTTTATTTCGTAAACTATTTGATAGTTTTATTTCTATTTTTTTTGTCTTCCATAGACAGTTTGGTGATAAACAATTTTTTTGGACGCGGTTAAATATGCCAGTGAGCGTCACATTTCATACATTTGGCTTTGTGAAATCATTACTATGATTAATAAGATTGCTTTGGCAAGCCTTTTCCACACTTCAAGAACTGCGACTAGCATTGCGAAGCTTCCCAACATTTCTAATACAGTATTTTCAGTCATTAAAAATTGTTTGTTGAATTTTAATTTTTTGTTGAGCTGTGTCTGCGTCTGGCGGTCGAGTCTGATTTGTAAAAAATCTATCCTTTTCGATAAGATCTTCCAAATTCTGGCTTTATCGTTCTGGTGTTGACACCAATTGGTACTTAACAAAGTCAAGATGGTGATAGCGCACAGGTTCAGACAACAGTAACCAAGCTTTTCAAAATAATTTTGAGGCTTATTCGGGTCGTCCAGTCGTGCGTGCAGACTTATCATTGTTTCGCACTTTGCGAACCAAAAATGATTAAAATGCAATTGAATTTAAAATAAAATCAAGACAATTTTTGATTCTTAACCTCAAATTCCAATTAAATCCATTTTTTATTTTTACTGTAAAGCATCATCATCCCTATTTTATGTATTAAAATTTTTGGAGTTTTCGTAAATCACCCACTTTGCAATAATTTGCATTTTTGAGATGTTGTCTAATGTCTAAATGCTTTGGGCTATCAAAATTAGTCATATTTTTTGCTTAGCGTTTTTATCTCGCCGAGAGCAATCACATGATTAACTTGTACACACAGCCAAGATGCAGAGTCAACATTCGGAGCAATCCGGCTCCGAATGATCTCATTGATCAAGATCAAGAGCGTCAATTGGGAGAGCAGAACTATGCGATGCTCAATCCCGAACAAAAATCAATTGTGGACTTGATTTTGTCACAGATTGACAACGCAAATGCCAACACTTCGCACTGTCATTTCATGGATGGACCCGGCGGATCTGGAAAAACGTTTGTTTACAGAACGCTGATCCACATTCTCAGAGGCAGAGGGCTGAAGTTCGCAGCGATGGCTTACATTGGCATCGCAGCGCAGCTTCTCCCCAACGGCAAAACAATCCACGGGCATTTCAAGCTCTCCGTTGGCGACGACGTCACCTCGAACGTTGTGCCTCGCAGCAAAGAAGGTATTCTTCTGCGAGAGCATCGCTCTTTGTGATTGACGAAGCTTCAATGGTTTCCAAAGTCATCCTGAATGAAATGGATCGCAAATTGAGAGAAATTATGCAAAACGACGTACCATTTGGCGGGAAAATCATGCTGTTTGGAGGCGACTTCAGGCAGGTTCTTCCGGTCAAGCGGTACGCCAATCGAGATGAGTTGGTAAATATTTGCCTGAAAAGCTCCGAATTATGGCCGCTGTTCAATCAGCACTCGCTCATCACGAATATGAGAGTTCGCGCAGACCAAGTTCTGTTCAAAGATTGGTTGATCAAGCTTGGAAACGGCGAATTGCATGAGATCGAAGACGGCAAAGTCGAAATCCCCCGCGAGTTCATCTCAAACGGCGATTTGGTCGCTGAAATATTCGGTGACGCAATCGCCGAGGGAGATTACGACGAAGTTGCTCGACGCGCAATCTTGGCACCAAAGAATGAGCGCTGCTACAAGCTCAATGAGAAAGTACTTGATTTGTTCCCTGGCGAGGAAGTCAAGTACAAAAGCATAGACGAAGTGCACGAGGACGAATCGACGGATTCAACACTGTATAATCCAGTGATGTTTCCGACGGAATTCTTGAACTCAGTGACGCATTCTTCGCTTCCTCCGCACGAGTTGAAGCTCAAGAAAAATTGCATCATCATGCTTCTGAGGAATTTGAACATTCACCAAGGTTTGTGCAATGGTACGCGCCTCCAGGTGCTCCATATGCGTCCAAACGTGTTGATCTGCAAGATCATCACTGGTGACAAAGCCGGAGAGTTCGCATTCATCCCGCGAATCACAGTCAGGACGGACGATGGTATTTTGCCGTTCAGAATGGCACGCCATCAGTTCCCTGTGCGACTGGGATTTGCGATGACAATCAACAAATCGCAAGGTCAAACTTTTGATCATGTGGGCATTGATTTGGAGCAGGAAGTCTTCGGTCATGGGCAAATGTACGTTGCTTTCTCGAGAGCGACGTCGTCACAAGGCGTAAAAGTCAGCGTTTCTCCAGAAACAGCAGCGTTGCCGCTGATATTTCTGAGAAACGTCGTCTACACAGAGATCTTCGGTAGTTAATTGTTCCGACGCGCATAGCCCTCAGATAGAGATGTTGTTGAGCTGAAAAAGCTCGATAACTCATCAAATAATTGTTTTGCGCGTCGAACGCGTGATCAAACGATTGTAGGCGCGAAATAAATTGCGAGAATGCACGCGTAAATTAGCAAAAAGGTCAGATTCACGCAATTTCAGAACAAATCAACGTACAAAGCAATCAGAAGCTCAGCAAAGATGCCCAAAGGCGCGGCGATCTTCACATAAAGGTGAGTTGGTTTGGTTTTTTGGTTTTTTTAGTAATTTTTTCTATTTTCAGGTCGCCCATCGCTTCATCGTCTCCCTGGCAAGGAGACACCCACGGCTTGACCTGGCAAGCTCTCCGATGAAGCTCAGTCTGCACTTCCCATGCAGATCCAGGTTAGTTCTTATTTTAGCGCTTATTGTTTAGTAGTTTGATTTAGGTCCGCTCTCTGAAGGACTGGATGAAGACGGCGCAGCAGAAGACTTCGATCCGGATCGCTCCGCCGCAGCTGCCGAGGACGCGCGAAGTCAAGATCGTCCGTACGGCGCCATGCTCCCCTCTCCCTCTCCTGCAGTCGGATCGTCGTGTCGTGCATCAAGCGCAACGAGCGATGCACGATGCAAGCCGGGGCAAGTCGCCGAGTAAGTTCTTTCTCCGCATATCAAGCTTAATATTCACCTATTCCTCAGCTGATGCGTCAGATCGGAATCCCCGACGCGAAGAATGGAACGCGAATCAAGTTCAATCGTCCGGACCGCATCACAAGGACAACGCAGAATCGATGAAGCGCCGCAGCAACCAGCAACGATCTCGGCAACAACAAGAAGCCGCAGAACTTCAATCGACGAAATCTCCCGAATATCAAGTCACTCGCTGTCGTATTGAATTTTTTGTAAAAGTAAATAATTTTCCATTGATGCGTATTTCACCTCTCATGCATTCCATCATCGTATCGCTGCGCTGGAAGCTTGCGCAGAGATGAAAATCGCCGAGTCACAGGCACATACCCGCAATTGATCACTCTACCGACAAGACGTCTGTGGTGTAGTGGTAAGCGTGTTCGCCTATCATGCAGGAGGTCGAAGGTTCGAGTCCGCCGCGAAGACACATAGCCGAATGTGTTCTTCGAAGCGAGTCCAGTGTTTCTCTGGCGATCCTTCACTGTTTCAAAGCTTCCTTCACCGTTTCAAAGTCACAGTATCGCCTTCTCTGCTCTGCTTGCAGCGTGTCAAGGCACACAAGCATTCTCTCAGCTTTCGCCTTCAAAGCACTGCTGCAAGTGGGAAGTTCTCTTGCTTTTTGCATCACAGCACATGCTCATTGCTCTTTTATCACTGCGCTCTCTGCACAAAGCAAAGTCAAGATCACAAAGCACAAAGCAAATTCAAAATCAAAAGCACACTGGACGCCAAAACCCCGTATGGGGGTTTTTGCGGCTAGTTCCCTCCCTCTAATTCGCTACAAAGGGTTTCTCTGTGTGTCTGTCTGTGTGTGTGTACGCGTCATGCGTGTGCATGCGTGTGCGTGTGCTCATTCGCGCGTGCACGTCTGCTGTGAGAGCGGTTGTGACGTGTTGCGAGGCACGTTTCGAGCACAGAGATGGCAAAGTTGCAAGGAGCGGGGGTAATCAGAGGCACAGGAAGCACAGGCAATGTTGGGGATGGCGACGTCGCAAGGATGGCGCGATTCACATGAGTTGCGGGCGCTTCCGCTCAGAAATCCGACGGTCTAGACAAGAGGAAAAGGAGCGGTCAGAGCTCGGGCTTCTTTTGCTTTCTTCTTTCGTCAAGAATCGGTTGTGCGTCGACTCCAGCTCCAGAATGAGCCAAGATCATCACCACCAGCAACAGCGTCAAGTGCTTCCCAGCGATGCCGTCCTCCAGAGCGGCCCTCCTTCGGCAGGAATGGAAAGTCCTGCATTGGCAGGCAGAAGTCCTGCTACGGCGGGCAGAAGTCCTACTACGGTAGGCGAAAGTCCTGCTACGGCAGGCGAAAGTCCTACTACGGTAGGCGAAAGTCCTACTACGGTAGGCGAAAGTCCTGCTACGGCAGGCACTGCTTCGGCAGGCAAAGAAAGTCCTGTTTCGGCAGGCAGCAAAGAAAGTCCTGCTTCGGCAGGCAAGCAACAGAAAGTCCTGTTTCGGCAGGCAAGCAACAGAAGTCCTGTTTCGGCAGGCAAGCAACAGAAGTCCTGCTTCGGTAGGCAAGCAATAGAAAGTCCTGTTTCGGCAGGCAGCAATAGAAGTCCCGCTTCGGTGGGCAGCATTGGAATTGCTTCGGCAAGTCAGTCGGTGATCTCAGTTTCGGCCAGTGGTCCATCCACGTCGCGCCAGTTGAGTTCGCAACCTAGAAATGTAAAGTTGCGTGAAAAACGTCAACAAGAAACGCAAGAACAAGAAATTGAAAGAAAGCGAAAGCGAAATGAAGCTGACAGAGCGCGCCGCGCACGTCAATCGCAAAACACGCAAGCGATAGGAAATCGCGAAGGCGTGGGAATCAGAATAATTCGATCTCAAAGAGCGGAGGCTGTGCACGGAGCGCGGCTGTTGCAAATGCGCTTACCGCTGCCGTCACACGCACTTCTTCAGTAGCAGGAATGGACGTTGACGCTGATCGCGCAATCGAAACAGCGGCTTCGGAAATCCGTCCAGGCACATCAGCTGCTTCGGCAGTTCAGTCGACAGAAATTGTGGATCTTGCTCCGGCGAGAATATTAGAAAGTTATGTCGGACGATGGTCCATCCACGTCGCGACAATCGAATTCATCTGAAATAAATGTCCTTCAACGTGGAAAACGAAGCAGTGACACGCCAGATGAAATTGAGAAAAAGAGAATGCGAAACGAAAAAGATAGAGCACGCCGTGCGGCACGCCGTCAATCACAAAATCCACAAGAATTAGCTCGGCTTGCACAGATTCGTGAACGCGAACGCGAGCGCATTGCAATGTTGCGACAGCAAGAAAGCGATGCGCAACGCCTAGCACGAAACGAAGCGAATGCAATTGCTGCTGCGATCGCACGTAGTCAGGAAACTGATGATCAGCGAATAGCACGAAACGAAGCGAATGCAATTGCTGCTGCGATCGCACGTAGTCAGGAAACAGAAGAGCAGCGCAGAGCACGAAACGAAGCAGATGCAAACGCTCATGCAATTGCGCGAAATCAGGAAACTGATGAGCAACGCGGAGCACGTCATGAAGCTGATGCAAACGCTCATGCAATTGCGCGAAGTCAGGAAACTGACGAGCAACGCATAGCACGGAACAAGCAAATGCGAATGCACCGCAATCGCGCGAATTGAGGAAACTGCTGAGGAGCGCAGAGAACGACAAGAAGCAGATGCAAACGCTCATGCAATTGCGCGAACTCAGGAAACTGACGAGCAACGCGAAGAGCGATTGCAAAACGCTATTAGTAAATTCGCAAAACAGAAGATCAATTGAGAATGTGACGAGAAGAAGCGCACGTCTTGACGATTTGCGTAATTCTCATCGCAGAAGACAAACACTAGCGAACGCAAGGAACGTGTGCCTCGGTCGCACGGTCCGCGAAGCAGATCTGCATGACTTGGGAGCGCACGATATTGCTTGCACGAGCTGCGGAGCTTTGCACTTCCCATCGGAAGCATCCAGTCGACGCACAACAGTATTCAATGATTGTTGCAGGCTGGGGAAAGTCAGCCTCGACTGCAAATTCGATACTATCCAATTTATCTGCAAGAAATATTCATGAGAACTCATACAAACTCTGTTTGGGTCAAAAATTTCCACACAAACATCCGAAAATTCAACGGAATGTTCGCAATGGCATCCATGGAAGCAAAAACGGTGAATTTAACGAGCGGTGGACCATATTGCTACAAAGTAAATGGTCAAATTCATCACACGTTGAATTTAGCCGTGATGGCAGATCCACAACGCAATGAGAGGGCGAAATATGGCCAAATATTTTTGCTCGACACAGATGCAGCGGTCGACGGTCGCTTCGCTCACGTTGCGGCTGTCAGCTGCAACAGAGCCGTCGTCACTGAAATAGAAAACGTTCTGCGTGCGGTAAATCCGTACGTCGGAGCTTACAAAATGCTGCATGAGGTGGAGCAAGAGTATCAAGCGGCAGCTGGGACTGTTCCTGAGCTCCGTTTGTGCTTCAACACCAACGCACCAGATCAAAGACGGTATAATTTGCCGCGCGTGAACGAGGTAGCTGCTGTTTTCGTCAGTCCCGACGGAAACGACGCTCCTCCACCCAGCAAACTCATGATGCACCCGCGTGGAGGTCAGTTTGTGCGCTTGCACATCACCAACCCCATCTGCATTCCGATGAGCTACCCGCTCTTCTTCGCAAACGGCGGCTTCGGCTGGCATCCCCACATGGAGTACACGAATGCGAGCGGAAGCAGGCAGCGCATCTCTCTTCTCGAGTATTTTGCGTACCTGATCGCCGATCGCACCGCGTTCAGTCCAATTCTTTGCGGCGGTCGCCTCTTCCAGCAGTTCTTGGTCGACGGCTTCATCAAAGTCGAACAGGAGCGGCTTGAATGGCAACGCCAAAATCAATCTGTTCTGAAAGCAGATAATTACATTGGTTTGCACGACTATCTTGATAGGCAAGCGGAGCTGCAAGGCGTCGCACGCGGAAAAACTGTCATTCTCGCCTCGAGTTTCGTTGGCGGCGACAGATATTACGCGCAGTCATATCAAGATGCGATGGCAATCGTCACAGAGCACGGAACGCCCGATCTGTTCGTGACTTTCACATGCAATCCGGCTTGGCCAGAGATTAAAAATCATCTGAAGCCAGGTCAAACGGCAAGTGATCGTCCAGATTTGGTCGCAAAGGTATTTAAATTAAAATTGGACGAGTTCATGGACGACATCGTCAAAAAAGGAGTTCTTGGAAAAGTCAGAGCGTTACGTAAAAGTGATCGAGTTTCAGAAGCGTGGGCTCCCTCACGTGCACATGCTTCTGACGCTTGAGGAACAGTACAAGCTCCGCACACCCGAGGACGTTGACTCCTTGGTCTGGGCAGAGCTTCCTGATCCGGATGAATATCCTCGCTTGCACGAAATTGTGAAAAAAATGATGATTCACGGACCTTGCGGAGCTCAAAATCCGCGTTCTCCGTGCATGCAAAACGATAAAAAGAGATGTTCGAAGCATTTTCCGAAAGAATACTGTGAGCAGACTGTTCTGGAGGAGAATAAAATCCCGCGTTATCGACGCAGCCAGCAATCTCCGCATTTTATCGGTCGCCACGGTGACAGAATCGATGCTAGATGGGTTGTCCCGTATAATCCATATTTATCCAGCAAGTACAACGCACACATCAACGTTGAAGTGTGCACATCGATCGCCACTGTAAAATATTTGTTTAAATACGTATTCAAAGGTCACGACAAAGCAAGCGTTTACATCACGGAAAATCAAGTAATCGCAACTGATCAACAGCAAGCGCAGAACAACGTTCTGCATCACGACGAAATTCAGAACTACACTGATGCTCGATATGTGGGCGCTCCTGAAGCTGCGTGGAAATTGAAAAAATACGCCATGCAGGACAAGAGCCACCACATCGAGCGTTTAGCTGTGCATCTGGAAGGCGAGCAAATGGTGTATTTTCGCGATAGCGATGATACTCAGCAAGTATTGCAACGCGCTGAAGACAGCCAAACAACGCTCACAGCGTGGTTTGCGCTGAATCAGCGCGATCCAAACGCTCGCCAATATTTATACAAAGATATTCCCAAGCACTACACTTGGGATAAGAAGGACAAAACGTGGAAACCGCGGCAACGTGGATTCAACGTGATCGGACGCATGTACACAGTCAGCCCGCGTGATGCGCAGCGATACAGATTGCGTTTGCTGCTGCTGAACGTCAGAGGCGCGACTTCTTTCGAGAATTTGCGCACTGTGCGAACAACAGATGAGCATGGCATCACATCTGAAGTGGTTTACGCCACGTACAGCGAAGCAGCGAGAGCTCTTGGTCTTTTGCGTGGTGATGACGAGTGGGAGAACTGTATGCGCGATGCGGTCGTCCATCAGATGCCGTATCAGCTGCGCTCCCTCTTCGTAATTATCCTCTGCGAATGCGGGCCAGGTAGTCCATCGGATTTGTACGAACAATTCAAAAAAGATTTGTCCGACGACTACATTCATCGAACAAACAATGAGGAATTGGGAATTGAGATTGCCTACGCCGATATTGAACGCAGATTGAACCTTCTGGGTAAATCTTGGACGTCATTTGGCAGAGCGGCGCCCGCAAGAAGCTTTGAGGAGCTGACAAGCACCGTCGATCTCATCGATCAAGATCAAGAGCGTCAATTGGGAGAGCAGAACTATGCGATGCTCAATCCCGAACAAAAATCAATCGTCGATTTGATTTTGTCACAGATTGACAGCGCAAATCCCAACACTTCGCACTGTCATTTCATGGATGGACCCGGCGGATCTGGAAAAACGTTTGTTTACAGAACGCTGATCCACATTCTCAGAGGCAGAGGGCTGAAGTTCGCAGCGATGGCTTACATTGGCATCGCAGCGCAGCTTCTCCCCAACGGCAAGACGATCCACGGGCATTTCAAGCTCTCCGTTGGCGATGACGTCACCTCGAACGTTGTGCCTCGCAGCAAAGAAGGTATTCTTCTGCGAGAGGCATCGCTCTTTGTGATTGACGAAGCTTCAATGGTTTCCAAAGTCATCCTGAATGAAATGGATCGCAAATTGCGAGAAATTATGCAAAACGACGTACCATTTGGCGGGAAAATCATGCTGTTTGGAGGCGACTTCAGGCAGGTTCTTCCGGTCAAGCGGTACGCCAATCGAGATGAGTTGGTAAATATTTGCCTGAAAAGCTCCGAATTATGGCCGCTGTTCAATCAGCACTCGCTCATCACGAATATGAGAGTTCGCGCAGACCAAGTTCTGTTCAAAGATTGGTTGATCAAGCTTGGAAACGGCGAATTGCATGAGATCGAAGACGGCAAAGTCGAAATCCCCCGCGAGTTCATCTCAAACGGCGATTTGGTCGCTGAAATATTCGGTGACGCAAGTCCGACGACTACATTCATCGAACATTCATTCCCTCCCCCTCTAATTCGCTACAAAGGGGTTTGTCTGTGTGTACGCGTGTGCTCATGGCCACGCATGCGTGCGCAGTGAGAGCGGTCGGAATCGTGTCTCGCGTGCGCGCGCGTGGTCAAGCGGTCACGTGTGCGAGCGCTGATGGCAAAGTTGCAGGGAGCGGGGGTAATCAGAGGCACAGGAAGCACAGGGAAAGTGGGGATGGCGACGTCGCAAGGATTGCGGATGCGAAATACACGTTTGCGGCGGATGCGAGGGCGAGGCATCCGTCTAGACATCAGGAAGCGGGAGCAGCCAGCTCCTTTTGCTTTCCTTTCTTACAGGAATCGGTCGTTTGTCGTCACCAGCTCCGGAATGAGCCAGCAGCAGCAACAGCAACAAGTGCTTCCCAGCGATACCGCCCTCCAGAGCGGCACTCTTGCTTCGGCAGGAATGGAAAGTCCTGCATTGGCAGGCAGAAGTCCTGCTACGGCGGGCAGAAGTCCTACTACGGTAGGCGAAAGTCCTGCTACGGCAGGCGAAAGTCCTACTACGGTAGGCGAAAGTCCTACTACGGTAGGCGAAAGTCCTGCTACGGCAGGCACTGCTTCGGCAGACAGAGAAAGTCCTGCTTCGGTAGGCAGCATCAGAAAGTCCTGTTTCGGCAGGCAGCATCAGAAAGTCCTGTTTCGGCAGGCAGCATCAGAAAGTCCTGTTTCGGCAGCAGCATCAGAAGTCCTGTTTCGGCAGGCAGCAACAGAAGTCCTGCTCCGGCAGGCAGCAACAGAAGTCCTGCTCCGGCAGCGCACAGATCCGCTCCGGCAGCAACAGTAGTCCCGCTTCGGTGGCAGCATCGAATTGTTCCTCAGCTTCGGTCAGCGGTTCATCCACATCGCGTCAGCTGAGTTCGCAATCTGTAAATGTGAATCGGCGTGAGAAACGTAAACAAGAAACGCGAGAAGAAGAAATTGAAAGAAAGCGAAAGCGAAATGAAGCTGACAGAGCGCGCCGCGCACGTCAATCACAGAACACGCAAGCGATAGGAAATCGCGAAGGCGTGGGAATCAGAATAATTAGATCGCAAAGAGTAGGAGGCTGTGCATGGAGCGCTTGCTGTTGCAAATGCGCTTTCCGCTGCGGCCGCAAACAGTTCCATGGAAGTTGATGTTGGCGTGGATCGCGCAAGCGAAATACCCGCATTGCACGCAGTCTATCCGCATCTTCTAATATTGCAAATACAAATACAATAAATATTACTGACCTTGCTCCAGCGAGAACATTGGAAAGCTATGTTTCGGCAAGTGACGATGGTCCATCCACGTCGCGCCAATCAAATTCTTCACAAAGAAATGCTCTTCAGCGTGCTAAACGTAGCATGGAAACGCCAGAGCAAGAAGCTGAAAGAAAAAGAAAACGAAATGAAGCTGATAGAGCGCGTCGCGAGGCACGCCGTCAGTCACAAAATTCACGAGAAATAGCACAGCTTGCACAAGTTCGTGAACGCGAACGCGTGCGCGTTGAAATTTGCGTCAGCAAGAAAAGAATGAACAACGCAGAGCACGAAACGAAGCAAATGCAAACGCTACAGCGCTTGCAAGCGCATTCAGGAAACTGCTGAGGAGCGCAGAGAACGCCAGAAGCAGATGCAAACGCTCATGTAATTGCGCGAAGTCAGGAAACTGACGAGCAACGCGAAGAGCGATTGCAGAACGCAATAGTAAATTCGCAAA
>MQUG01002692.1:0-13371 GCA_007213375.1 Steinernema feltiae | reverse complement strand
TTTTCATAAAATGCGACCCAAAAAATTAAGGCAATTGAATTAAAAATTCTTATGTTTATGTTTAAAATAGCGGTAGGCAGACACTAGAAACAAATTACTTGTCTGAAACGTTTGCAGAAAGTCTTAAATTAGTCCTTTAATTGACAGAATGTACAACAGAATTAGAGCTTAAACAATCGCAGCAGAAACAATTGCAGAAACGATCGATGCGAGCAAAGAAGACACAACCACACCGCATTCGATCGATTCAGTTTTGTTCGCAAAATGTGTTCGCGTCGCGTTATCGCAACAAACGGCTGCTCGCTGGCAGACCAAATGACGATCACACATGCTCTTTGTGATTGTCCGGTATCGTAGAACGATGAAAGTGAAGAAAACCAGAAACGCGCTTTATGCAAGAAGAAGAAACATGAATAACAACAATTTCGAACCAATTCGCATTGTTTTCAATGTTGACTCACTCTGAATCTCGCTTATAGTAAAAAAGTTCTGTAAACATTTGCCACCGTAGTGCCAAACACCGAATGACCTTGCAAACATAGCAAAAAAGTGCAAAAGAGTGAAAAGTTTTAAAAATTTCGCTTTTTGAAACTGTTGCGACTCACACCACTTGACGCGAGAAACCGCCAATGACTCATCTGTCTCTCGCTGTCTGACTCACATGATTTCCACCTTCACGGCCTTTTGCCGTGCCAAAAGGCGCCCATCGAGCTAATCGATCAGTTCCACATACATCACGAAAGACATGATTAACCAAAACGACATGAATGACTGCTTTGACAGAATTGCGTTGACAGAGCATTCAACATTTTATTTATATTTTTATGATTGTGAAAAACGCCGAATGAGCGATAATTGTAGAATTAAAGTGGTTTGTCCTACGTGAATTAACGAAAGTCATTAACGGAAGAAGACGTGTTGGCGGCTTCTTTCGTGCGCAAAGAAATAGTAGTGGACGGCTGGAGCAATGACAAGGAGGCTGGAGTCTCCGTTGTCTTCCTGTGCTGCAAGCGGACCTCCTTGAGCTTCGCTTCCTGCTGTGCTGTCGGTTGATTCTCGCTAGGCCAGCCCAGCTGCACATGATCGAGTGCAAAGTGGTGAAAGTATGCTTTTCTTGTGTCGATCATGAACTAAAGTAATGAACTAATGAGGGGCGCCTTGGGGCAGCAGCTTAATTATACCTCTCGATCAATGCGGTAGAGGCTAGCGCCTCCATTCACTTTATTCATGACGAAATATCTGAAGTATACTTCATCCATCAGGCCGATTTTCCCTGCCGCTCCGTTATCCCCAACACCAAACAACGAGAAGATCCGTTCAATTAGATTGAATTGCGACAGGTCCGGGACATATTGGCAATCTCCGTGTAGTGTGCCACAATTAAATTTCTATTGCAAATTATTGTTATTGGGTTGTTTAGTGGTGTCTTACCGAGAAGATGCAATTCATTCTCCGGCTGAAGTCCCTTCTCTTGAACTCCTCCGGAGTTGCGAGTGGCATGGCGCGGCCGTTGACCTTCTCCGCGATGAACCTGAACATCTCGTATACCTCAGGTGGTCCGTTCAGGAGGCGCTCCATGCTGGGAAATTTACTTTTGATGGAGTCAATGTACGCCGTTCGTGCGTTCTTGTCAGTCTTCTGAAGTAATCATTACTGTTTAGTTGTCAACTGGACAGCTTATCACCATTGACTGCGCGATCTTGCAGTAGTCCAGCAGGTTGGTTTGGGCGTAGGAGGAGGTACGCTCCGCTTCTAGCTCAAAAACTGAGCGCGCGATTTGTGGCGTAAATTCCGCCAAAATTCTTACGGCGATTTCCGGGTTCTGGATAGAACCTTTCCTTTGAGCGCTGTTCATTGCGGCGAGACGATGGTTGCCGTCGATCACCACATACTGTCCGTCTTCCAAACGAACGACTGTTAACTTCGCGCCAGTATACTGCAAAACCAAACTTTAGTGATGTTGAGGTCAATCAGTTCACCTCATATCGAAGTTTTCCAATGAGGCGATCAAAGTATTGTTCGGTTTGCGGTTGAGAAAACTCTCTCATCTTGTATCTTCCGAACGCGGGACAAGTTCGTTCAGATTCAATGTTGATTCTGTGCTGATTCGTTTGATCTCCTCTTCAGAGAGAAGATGGCCTTCTGATACGTTCTTAGAAGAGGACGACATGTCGGTTGCTTGTAAGTTCGTTCGTTGTTGGTTGTAAGTTCAAGGTTCGTTCCGCTTCTAGCTCAAAAACTGAGCGCGCGATTTGAGGCGTAAATTCCGCCAAAATTCTTGCGGCGAGTTTCGGGTTTTAGATTAATACAGTTGCACTTCTAGGTTGCTTGTAAGTTTTCTGCAAGAAGAAGTGGTAAAATTAATTGAACGTGTTATTTTTTATCGCGTAATTGTGGCGAAAACGACTGCATTCTTAGATTAATACAGTTGCACTTCTCGTATGTATAATATATCGAACAATGTGGCACGGTAGTGCTCGATAACGCGTTAATCTACGGTTGCTCTTGTCGAATTTGTGGAATTTGTGGAATTTGTTCGGTTTCACGCCATACTCCATTGGAGTAATATAAGGATTTGGAGGAAGTCGTCTAGTACTCACTCTCCCAAATTGCGGTCGTGGTTTTCAAGGAAACCGAGTGCGTATCTGCTTATTTCAGCTGCCCTTTCGTGTTCGTTTCTGCACCAAACAACCTAGTCGTTTGCGATCCTGGACGCTCGCACCGCGAACACAGATCGCTAGACTTGGTTGTTTCGGGCGCGAGGATGTTCGCATCGCGAACGCAACTGGCGGCACGTGAACTGAGTGGCTAAAAGCGCGCAGAGGTTAAGATCAAGGGTATCATTTCATATGTAAATACGCAGCACGGGTCATTGTGTTATGCGGTGGTTGTTGCGAGAGAGCGGCGTATGATTATAGCGCTGAGAACTTAGTCTTTTTGCGATCCTGGACGCTCGCACCGCCAACACAGATCGCTAGAATTGATTGTTTCGGGCGCGAGGATGTTCACATCGCGAACGCAACTGGCGGCACGTGAACTGAGTGGCTAAAGGCGAACAGAGGCTAAGATCAAGCTTAATCCGGGCGAGGTGCCTTAAAAATAGTTCGTTAAAACAATTCGTCAACAATTGGAAATTGCAACAATTGATTGTCAAACTGAGTGTCGAGTCTTAGCACGAAAACATCAGCACACCGCCTGACACTTCAGTTATGAACAACTTTTATGTTCCTTTTGAAACAACCTTTGCAAAAAAAATGCGAAAAATTAGTGAACAAAGGGTATGTTCTTCTTTAGTTGATTCAACGCCGCTTGCTAGATAAGCAAAAATTCTTAGAAGACTTAAATTTTAGCATCTTAGCGTGTTTTGTATAAGTGGTGGATTATCAAAACGAGAAAGTAGAAAATGAGATAAGTGATTAGTTGAACATATCGTTCCATTCTTAATTGGATCAGAATTCAACATCATATACAAAAAGCACTAGCAAAAATGTACAAAATCTTTTCCAATTGTAGAATTGGAGGACCCATTTCCTAGAATAATGAAAACGACACTTTGAAAACAGGTCTGATTTAGGTTTTATTGTTTTATTAATCAAAATAATAGCGTTAGGAAAAGGTCAAAACAAAAAATGTGATTGTTTTATAAAATATTTGTTACTAGAGCTTTTACGGCTAAGGCGAAAGAGATAGCCAAAAATTCAAAATTTCTGAAAAAGAATAAGCTTCTTCGAAATACCAAGACCAAAATCAAATTTAATAAAGCGGACATCGGCGGACCATTAAAAACGGACCATCAAAAACTGATTTCAGACAAATTTCAGACAACCTCAGACAAATTCAAAATACTAATATTTATAAAAACATTAAAAAGGTTCTCATTGTTTGAATTGTAAAAAGTAATATTTTGACTCAAAAAAAGGTAAAGTGATTTATGATGCCGGTTATAGAAGCTGATCTGTCAAAAATCACATCAACAACAAACGATTTGTAGATCTGAATTTTGCTGTAAAATTTTGTTTATAAATGCGTTAGGATTGCGTACCAAAATAATGTGTTTGTTTTATAAAGATTAGGCTCTAGTCAGTTGAGCTTTTAAGGCTTGGCGAAGGTCTTAGGAAATGCAACTCCATACAGTCAAAAATTTGAGATTTTGGAAAATAAACATCGAGCGACGTTCTTTGAACTGCTACCAAAAAACAAATAAAAAAGGTGCGGGGAGCTTGATCATGGATGCACCATCAAAAATGCTTTTTGATTGTCCGGTATGACGAAAAACAAAGAAAAACGAAGAAAACAGAAACGCGATTCGTGCAGAAGCGTGATTAACAGCAGCGATACAAAGCAATTGTTTTCAACGTCAAAATTATCTTTTCAGATTTTACAAAAGAAAGCAAAGTCCATTGGTTTTAGCGCCTTTTAGGAGGCACAGCCAATGGGCGCGAAGGTGGAAATAATTCGAGATACTTGACAACTCAAAAATATAATGGCAAAGATCAGGACCACGGTGCAAAAAAATCAACACCTAAGAACACGCTTACAAACGTCAAAAATTGTTTGTTCATGTGAAGTTTGTTTGTTAAGAAATTCATGTGAGTCAGGTGCGAGAACAGATGAGTCATTAGCTATTGTTCGGAACATGCTTACAAATGTCAAAAATGTCTTTATCCAAATTACTTGCTGCTAACATCACTTTATTGAATTCAGAACTGCAGAGCTTCTTGATTCACATGCTTTTGAAAATAACGGACCTAGTTAAATATTCAGGGCCTAAGATACGAGGACAAAAAATAGCTATCCAAAGCATTTACGTTCACTAAGATGACCGATATTGCTGTGTAATGAAAAATAGCTTCATGCGTTTCAGAAGAACTGAACTACGTCTATTTTATTAAACTTTAAATGGTGTTTAAAATGGCTACTGTGGATAAAAGCGGATAAAATGTGACTTTGAAAATGTGACCAAAAACATAATACCAAAAATGGGTACAGGACACGCTTTTTAGATGCAGCAAATTTGACAAACGCTGCTCAGTAACAACAGTAAACAAGTCCCATTGCTGAGATATATTCTCTGCGTAAAAAATACATTCGTTCTGAAACGTCCAAAACAAAATTCAAGCAAATTCAAGCTTAAATAAGGTCTGTTAGGCTTCGAACAGCGACGCATCCTTTTCCAAAGTGCATTTGTCAAAAAGCTCCTGTATGTACGAGAAATCATATTATAAAGTGTTCGTGGTTTGTGATGGAAGTGCTTGTTCATCGGAACAGGTAGAAAAATGTCATTTCTGCTTGGCACAAGAATGCCATGTCGCACTTTGAAGTTTCTTGGTTGAATTCAATTTGCCTCAATTAAATTCTCAATTCGCAATTAAATCATTCTCAATGTAGTTCTCAACCTCCTTACAGTTCTTCAGCTCACGATTTTGTGAAAATTGTGTTCCAATCTGCCTCAAGCACATGCCCGTACAGAAACGTACATAAAAGCCATCGTTTTAAGGTGGTGGTTTATTTTTCCAAAAATATTCTCTCATCACAGTGTGCTAAAACGGCTTTAATAAACTTTCAAGATTGAGAATTTCTGCTTCACTTGTAATATTTCAAAATAAAATACTATCGAATGTTTGGAGGCTCAGGAATGCTTTTTGAAAATGTTTTCATTTGACATAACGAGGATTCATTAAGAATTTAAACTCAGAGAGAAAGTTGCGCTTTTCAAAAAATCTTGCTTTTTCAATGTTGTTCACAATTTTTGTTAAAAGATTGGTCAAAAACTTTATAGACTAGAACCAAGACTGGCCGACTGTGATATTTCTGCCAGGGCCAAGATGTGAATATTTTTGATATTTGGAATTGGAACCACTGCAATCTTTAATTGCACTTTAGTAATTTTAAAAACAAAGTTTCAATTTTAGAATGCTATAAATTTACAAAGGACACATTTTTAGAAATGTTTTGAAGTTAGAACGAGTTTTGGTTGCACGTAGCGTTGAATGAACATTCCTAGAGACGGAAAACATTCATTTTTTTGTTGTTTTTTTGGCCCTGGGAGTGTCAGCAAACTACACCGGAGGCCACAGAATCCAAGTTCAATTGACTTTTACGTGGAGCAGTTTTTACGTTACTAGTAGTTGTTTCCAGTTTCCCAGAACTTTAAGACTTTATTTTTGATTTTGTCATCGCGAATACGATTTCCTTGCCAACAGCGCTATTTCAGCGACCGAATCAGCTGAAAATAAAATGAACTAAAGTAAACTTTTTAGCTACTCGCACACAACAAGTAACTATGTCTTTGTCTTTACAACAGTTTTCGCAGCTCTCTGCCATGCGCAGCCTTCGTTTGGAAATTGTCTACCAACATTATTTTTTTTGTTCCGCGACGCAAGACGCCTTTTAACCTTTGGTCTTTGGTTAAGGGTTAAGGGTTTTTGATCTTTGGCAAGAGAACGGTAATCCAAGGTGGGAAACACTTTGATTTCAAGTTTTTAATGCTTTTTGGCATCACACAAATGACGGTTTGCAAAGAGAAATTGTTTAAGGCATCAGATCAGAATTTCAGGAACAACGAGGCATTCGAGTCGCCGATCAGTTTCCACCTGATCAGGTCAAACTTTACAAGTTCTACATGGAAGCCGCCATTCTCTTGACTTTCTCATCACATTATTTTTGGTCATTCAAATCGCGGTTATTGAAAGTCTTCAAAATGACATTTTCTTTCCTACCAGGCTTTTTTTTGTCGCCATAAGACAATTGTACAGATAAAATGGTTTGATATTAAAGAAAACTGAAATTTTTTTTGCTCCTCAAATTAATCAACCGATTTATGGTCTTGAGAACAGATTACTGGTGTCAAAACACAATTTTTTGAACGAATTTACGATAATTGTAGTTAGTCACAGCATGAGTGCATTGTTTTGCGTGTTTTTTTAGCGTTTTTCGAATTCTTCAAATCCGTATTTTGACAATAACGAGTTTTGATTAAGGAATTAAACGGTGCAATGCTTCACATTCAGTAACACATTAATTTGCCATTAGAGACTAGTTCGATCTTAGTTTCAACCCTTCTCAAACTGAATAGTTAACAATTATCCGCATGAAGTAATTATGATTTCAGCGCGATAGTGGTTAAGACAACCCTGGAGCAGTCAACGCTAGAACGAGCACACACAATCAAACATTGTTCAAAAATTACCTGGTCGATCCAATTTTTAGCAAATAAACTTTTCCGTCTTTAACAAGAATTCTCGCTTAAAAAAGACAATTTTTGAATGCAGCAATTATTGCCAAGACTAACAATTTTTTTCACTTCTCTGTTGAAATCCCGCAACTATTAGATTGAATGCTGTTTCATTTAGCTCATTCCAATTTGCAAAAAATAATTATTTTTGTCCAGCTCAGCCAGGTCCATTCTATATTGATGTGAATTTCAGACGTTACGTTTTAAATTTTTGGTGGAGTGTAATGATGACCACAATCTACAAAGCTCTTTTACAAAATTATTATTTTTTGATCCGGATTCGATTTCTTGATCTTTGGTATTTCCACGTCAGAGTAGTTGAGCGCACATAACATTAGCGTCCCCTTTTACTCGCTTCGAGAATAACGACCAAATGAATTTGTCTTTTACTGTTTTGTACAGATATAGATGCGCAGAAAGCGGCTGTGCTGGCAGACAGCCTGTGGAGCAGTGGTAACGCCCTCCTACTTTTGGATTTTGGCTCCCGGATTTGATCCCTCCTCCCAAGTAAACTTTTTTGGAACCCGGTTGACGCTGCCTCGATAGTACAAAGACGTACAAAACTGAACTTTTGACGATCTAGACAATTTTGCTCACTTTTTTATTTCTTTCTCCAGCGTCCTTGACGAAATGAAACAATTGTTTGTCTTCGAAAGTGAATCAAATAAAGTCATTTTTATTTTTGTAATGGTTCGCACAACTGAGCACTACCGTAATTTCTATTTATAACCTTTAAATAAAAATAAAGCTTTTTCAATTAAAATTTATTTTTATTTTTTGCAATTCTCCGTAATCACCAGTGTTCTTGCAAGCGTCACGCAACGTCTTTCAGGTTATTTTTTTGCAGAAAAAACATTTTACTGTTTTCGAAATAGCAAATAGCGAAATTTCGAAAAAAATCGAATTTATATTGTTGTTGTTTCAGGGTTTTCATCAAGTGCCAGACTTGATGCTAGACAGTAATCGAGTCAAATGACTACGTACGGATACGATACTTTAATCCGATGTGGATGAAGAGACGTTCGTTCAGTGATTTTTGCATTTGTTTCGAGTTTTCTAAATTTTCCAGTTTTTTTAATAAAAATGCGGTAAAATTTTAATAATTTTCGAAATTTTTCTATGAGTGATAACCGACTATATTAAAGCTGTTCCTTGAATAAATTTAGGGTCTATTGTTTAATGTGACATTTAGCATGTGTTTTCTCTGAATATTTGCCGCATTTCGCTCTTTCTAAATCCTGATTACAATTTTTAAACTATAACATTTTTAAACAACGCAGGTCGTTATGTGAAAGTCACAGAACCAATGATTTCCATCTCCACCATTGGTTTTCGATTTTTTCAATTCCTCCATTTTTTGTTTTTTAAAAACTTTGTTTCTATAGTTAAGTTTGTTTTTTAAATATAAATGTTTGTACTTTTTACTCCTTAAAATTTTAATAAATTTTTATTTTTCTTAAAATTTTAATAAAATTTCATTTTCCTTAAAATTTTAATAAATTTTGAAATTTTTGTTAAAATTTTTCACTACGGTATTCGACCAAATTTAAACTAACTTAGACATAACAGGCTTCTATTGTTAAATATGAATTTTTATAACTAGCTTCTCTAATTATCCGTCGCGTTTCACTCTTTAATCATTTGAACCCCCCCCAAAAAAAAAGCGCCTTCATTTAACTGTGATTGTAAGCTACCATCTTGCAAATCTTGAATTTTGAACTGGAGCGCGCGCGAATTGGAAGAATCTCACTTCGGATTTCATATTTGCACTAAAGAGCTTAACGGTTCGAACTTAACGGACAGAATTTCCATTTCATTCCACTTTGAACCGTTACTTAACTTTTCTTTTTGCCAACAAACAACGGCTTCGTCGCAAAATGAGACACCTGACATCCTCTATCCTCATTGCAACGTTTGAAAGACGTGCGCGCGGGTGGCTCATTGGCAGTGCGTTTGTCTGTTGTGCGCGGTGTCTGAGTTCGATGCCGAGTGGCGGCGTCTCTTTTGTGTTGTGTTCTCTGAACGACCGGTCGTTTCAACGTCTCGAATGACGCCGGTGCGGACGGAAAACACACACACACACACACACACACACACAAACATACCCGTCAGTTTGCGCTTTATTATAGAGGGGGATTGTTTTTAAAGTTCTTCATAAATTTTTGTCATTTATTTATTCATTGTCATGTCATTCATTGTCATAAAAAATTTTTTAGTTCTGACCGTTTCTATTAAGTATGAAACCTAGTTCAAGTCTGCGTTTTTCGAGTCCATTTTTTAGGTTCAGCACGTTGATTATTGCTCGTTTTTTATTCAAACCTAAATGCCGCTTGCTTGACTTTGCTCTTACGGATTTCTTAACTTATGTAATTTCACAAAAAGAAAAAAGATTTTGACATTCCTGACATTTTGACATTTGACATTGTGCATTGCTAAATTTTTTCGCTTTTTGGTTTTTTGGTTCATCGTCCGTATACGTTCAAAAAATACGTTCAAAAGTTGAAGTTGCGCAGCGAAACATTTCTCATTTCTTGCAACGAGTTTTCTTCTCGGGTTGCATTTTCCATTTGATCAAAAATGTGCTGCAAAATGCTCTTGCAGAGATATTTTTAATTGTTGCTTGGAAAACCCGGATATCTAATTGGCTCAGGGTCTAATGATCCTTTTTGAGTAAAATAAACGTTGACCAGCGCTAACATCCAAAAACAAAAGATGACCTTTTTTGTCAACCTTGCTCCAATCTTTTTCCATTGACACTTGAGCTTAATCGTTCAAGCTCTATTGTTTCAAGGTCATTAGTGCTAATTAGTTTTTTTTGCACGCCGGTTGCAATCCCAGTCTATAGATGCATCTTTCTCTGTAGAAGTTCAGTTAGAATGAACATATAAACTATGAAGATCGTTATTTTTGAGGATAATTTTGTCTCCCCCTTGGCTTCAGTGATACGCGTGTCGCGTGTAGATCGTTATCTGAGAAATTTTCCTAATCGTCGATGATGTTGGTTTCTTTCATCGTTTCTTTCAGAAATCTTTACTTTTTAACTGGATTTTTGATGGCGTCCTCGTCATGAAGACAAATTGTGTGAATAGACCGGAAAAGGACAATCGCCAACTTTTGACAACACTTTAGAACCACTTTAGATCTCCAAAAAACGAAGCACTCGTAATCATTATTTTTGGTACGGTTCATTGCACTCGAATCAGCATGAAAATTCAATTTTGTTGAATCGAAATCACTAGCAAGCAGTTAGTCAATGGCTGAAAAATTTAAGCATATTTTTAAATTTAATAATTTTTTTGTAGTTTAATGTAATGTTTCACAGCTACTGAGTGTGCATGTTCCTCGACATTCCGCTTTTTAAGATAGTTTAAAGCCTTGCCGACGTCGCTATGAGATCAGATTTTGCAACAATTTTAGGACACTTTAGGTAATTTTTTATTTTTGATGCGACGTCTTCCGCAAATTTCAAATGCACATTTTAAACAAGTTAATGACTATCGTGCTGACCGCAAGCACACAGTGAGTGTAATCTGTTTTTTAGGCACTAGTGAGTTTTTTTTTTCGATTTTCACTAATTCGCAATTACTCCAACTATTTAATCTAAACTACAAAGTTGTTTTACATAGCCTTTGAGCGTAATTTTCGAAGAATTTGGTTCAGAACGTCGACAAGGAGTGATTACACATCTGTGGACAAAACACGTTTTTCGAAGAAATCGTTCAATTGTTGCAATGTTTAAATTGGTTTTATGACGACTTTTGGAAATTTTGGAAACATTTTCTGGTATTTTTCGTCTTGACCTCAAGGGGTCAATCACATCTAATCGTTACACACGTTACACGTTGCACATAAAAAAGAACTGATCTTAATTTTTGGTACGGCGCCTGCACGGCAAGCAGATCCGCTGAAAATTTCAATTAAATTCAGATCCAATTCAAATTCAACTAAAGTGGATGACAATTTTTTCAATGCTTTCGACAAATTGATGATTACCGTACTGACGTTTTGAGCGTCGCTTTGAGCGTCGCAATCTGTACTTTTTGAGTTTTTTTAATAATTTTTAGTGAATATTAGTGAACCATTACTATAACGTTCTAATAAGACAACATAGTTAGTTTAGACATTCTTTAAGTGTTTTTTGGCATTGTATTTAAAGCTTATTTATAGATTAAAGTTTATTAAAGATCGGGTTTTTGGAGTCGTCAGAGTCAGCTAGACAATTTGTAGAAAACGAGAACAATTACATTTAATTTGACTGATACTCACAATTGCATCCATTTTGCCTGTATGCCTGTTCGTAAAACTGATACTGCGGTTTTCGGCAATGAGTTTTGTATGTATTCTGAGATTGGGAGAAGCTGTTTCTCGATAATTTCATTGATTTGTAATTGCGCCTTTATTTAACTGTGATTGTAAGCAACCATCTTGAAAATCTTGAATTTTTTGCAGCGCGCACGAATTGGAACAACCTCACTTTGGATTTCATATTTGCACTGAAGAGCTTAAGAGTTCGAAAACTGACAGAATTTTCATTTGATTATCAACACTTAAGGCTTTGTTCTATGATCTTTGTTCTATTCTCCGACTTTTGTGTTTTTTTGTGTAGGGTGTCAAATATCGAACAGATTCCTGTCTAGACATTTCACCATTTTTGTCATCGGTTTCAGATTCCCCTCTCTACCATAAATAGCCATTCTCTAATAATACCCACTTGGCTGCCAATTGATTTGATTCGGGGCGAGATTTGAAGTCTTTTACATCTAAATTTAGATTTTTTGTTCCCGCGATTGAGCGCTTTTTTCTGGAAGTTTCAAAAGGCCAAAGCAGACGCTAAAATTTCCACGTTCAAACAATGTCATCAATCTTTGCTAGAACGCTCAGATTCTGCTCTTTCATAACATTTTGAAAACGTTTTGCTTCTCGTTGAGTTCACAGTTGAGTTGAGTTGAGTTCTTCAACTTCTGCTAATCGACAGGTTAATTAAGTAGCTCGCCTGCTTGAAAAGAAATGAAGGACAAGAGGAGCAAACAAACGGTAATGTATTTTTGTCGTGGTCATCCACATGCACATTTTCCATCAAATTGAAACTTCTTTCGCACCTTTTTTTTAAATGAAATTTTTTAATTTCTTTTTTTGAATGTGTCATTAGGCATTTTAGCCTATCGTAATCAGATGATTTGTTTAAGCTACAAATCAGTTCATTTTTGGGCAACGCACAGCTATCAACTCGCGTTATGTGCATTTGTTTTGCGGACATTAAACTAAAAGATCATTTTTGGAGGCTTTTCATTTTTTTGTGTAGCACACGTAGCAAAGGTTTAGATTTTTGATTTTTGAGGACCTTTCTCGACGTCCAAGATTCACTTATCCACTTTAATTTTTGTCCCCACAGTTGTCGTTTCGTGGTTAGAAGTGTTCTTTATCTGTTCTTCAAATGGTTTTCAACTTACTGCTAATCTACAGGTTCTTTGACAAGCTTGCTTTTTGATGTTTATCTGTTCACGTTCAATCAATTTTGATTTCTGTTTTCGTTCTAAAATTCTCTATTTTTTGGCGAATTGAAATATTTGTTTTTTTTATGAGAAATTCATTTGCAACCGCAGCCTACCGAAATGACTCGATTTGCTCAAGCTGCGAATCAGATTTCTTGTGATACACTCAGTCTCAACTCGCGAGATTTGCATTTGATTGCTAACATTTAACTAAAAGCGATAGATCTTTTTGGAGGAGTTTCTTGTCTTCGAGCTAGTGTATTGTGTATTCTTTTAAATGTGGTTTTCTCCTGGTTTTGTTCGCTTTTTAGATACAAAATTATTTCATCAACTTTGATCAACTTTGTCCTAGACAAAATTTTCGAAAATTCAACTTACTGCTAATCTACAGGTTCCTTGATAGTCAAGTGTAGCAAACGTATAAGTTATACGTTTTTTAACGTTATCTACATCCACGTTTGTTTTTACTTTATCAACTCCATCAACTTTTCTCGCATCATTTTTTTAATGAAATATTCGTTTCATTTTATTTTTTTGACAATTTCGTTCGGGACCATTAAAAGAAAAGCGATAAGATCATTTTTGGAGCTTGCGTTTTGAAATAAAATAAAAAAGCAATTTTTAAATTAAAATTTTCGTTTTTTT
>MQUG01002691.1:0-11130 GCA_007213375.1 Steinernema feltiae | reverse complement strand
AGCACTTCTTTGACCTATGGCGAGATTGGACTGAATCTTGTTTCATGATTTCGTGATTCTATTTTTCGCTTTTTGATTTATGCGCTTGCTTTCCAGTCTAGTTCGCGCTCGATTTCGCGTTCGATGTGCGCTTATGTTTTAGGAGAGTCACCAGAACGCTTTGCTCGTGATTTTGTAGCTGGAATTTTGTAGCTGGCTCGCGTTTTGTGGACGGCCATTTTATCGTCTATTTTTCTAATTCAATCTACAATCTTTCCGCTCCATAGTAAATCGATTTTGCGTCTTGTGCTAGAATGTTGGAAAACAGCTGGAATAACTGAATGATCGCGCTGGTTGCTGGATGAGGCCGCTTTAATTAGCCAACTGGTAGCCGTTGCCAGTGACCACCGGTGTTAGATAGAGCGTTTCCGTGAAATTTCGCTTGTTCCAGTCATTTGCCACAATTTTATGCTTTTCAATTTCAGTTCAAATGGCTTCCTATCACCATCAGTTCGAGATCGTCCCGATTACCGGTCGCGAACCCCTCCAGCGGAACTTGTGAGCCTTCTCAAGGATGGCTATGCGATTGGTAAGGCCAAGTACAGCTTCAGGAGGGTTCGTTTGTGCTCCTATATTTATCGCCTCATCGATCCATTATTTCAGCTTACACTGAACGAACGTTCACTCTGATGCATCGTGGCTTCAAGCTCCGCGAAGTCGTTCCCGAAAACACAGAAACCTCTTCAAGTAACTCCGAAAACGAGGGATCTGACGACAGCTACACTGAAATGAAGAAGAAGGAGAGAAAGCCGACGGTGGAGAAGGTCACCTCGGTTCGTTCAGTTCTTGGAGATTTCGAAGAAGCCCGCGACCGGAAAGCGATGAAACAAAGGAGACCACGGAAACTACTTCGGCTGAAGACGCCAAGGAGAGTAAGAAAGCCGCACAGAAGCCGAAGAAATCTGGAAAGCGGAGACCCAAGAAGAACGCGAATCATCCCGATCCTAAGACTCTTGTTGACTCCTAATATTTTATGTATGTAATGTCCCAGTGGCTTCTATATTGTGTACGTAAAGTAAATCGATCTTATTGCAGTTTATGTTTCCATCCGACTTCAGTGCAGTGTTGCAATCAGATCGCCGGTCTGTGCTTTTTTTGGACTGTTTCCGCTGCTCGGTTTGTCTTCCGCTGCTCTCACAAGTGCAACTTTTTGCACGCTTCTCGCCCCAATTACTCTTCGCCACCGTGCGTAATCCCCTTCTAGGCCATGATCCTCCTCCTCCGCTCTTCTCATCTTCGATTTCCGATCGCGCACGCACACCCTAAACCCACTTACAACGGATAAAATGTGGCGGCACCGCAACCGGTGTTCCTTCAAACCACCTGTGCGTGCGCAACAATCATGAGAGTTCAAACTGCTCGCTCTGTTCTGTCTTCTCGCCGTCCGCCACGCTTGCAAGATCACCGTGAAGGTGCGCTCGCGTACGCAGATTCCCTTCCGCTTCCAGATCTTCGTTCCCGCGTCAAGCAGCAATCCGAGCAGATCACCTTCAATGGAAAGGGCGATCGCGAGATCAAGGTGAGAATTGCACGCGGAGCTATAGATTTACGTTGAAACATTGCAGATCGCCGGCAAAGACTGCCATCTGAAGCATTGGACCTTCAAGACGTGGAAGCAGACCGCCGCTGGCGATGGGTGCCCCGCGAAGGAGACGAAGGGCAAGTACGAGGCACCGGCTGGTTCCGCGTGATCATCGAGGACGAGCTGCGCCATTCCTGCTCGACCGCATGGGAATCTTCTGCACGGAGGGCACCATCGGGGGATGTTAGGTTGTGTGTTGAGAGTTGAAAGTAATAAGTGATGGTAATAAAGAGTATTTGGAACACACGCGTTGGGGAGCAACCATTCCACTGACGTTGAGTCTGCAACATTGCAATCTGAAGCGGCGTGTTGCAACATTTCTCCGTAAAGTCAGACAGAGAGGCCGCGTTGGCCCTTCAGGCGTGTGCCACGCTGTTCGATTTCTGTCTGACGCTGCAAAAAACGAGACAGACACCTCTGCCTCGCACCTCGCGCGCCGCCATTTGCGATCGCACAGCTCACAGCAAGTTGTCGATCAATCGCCTCAATATGGATATGCAAGCGCTTCAAGACGATTCCAGCATGCGCGTCCCATGCGCTCACCAGGTTTGTTTGTTTTCACTCGTTTTCACTGGCTTTCAATTGATTTTCAGCATCGAGCCATGAGAAACTCGTTGAGCTGCATGGAAAAATCCAGGAATTGCTGCGGATTTCGAAGAGCGGCAACGGGAAGAGGATCCGAGCAGCGCACTCCACCGTTCAGCAGGTTAGCTTCGTTGTATTCAATTTTACGCTTCAACTGATCTTACAGAACGTGGTTGAAGACGTGCAGCGTCCTTCGCTGATCGAGAACGTCAATCGCGATGGAATTTCGACGACGATGCATTCCAGCGCGCGATCTCCGCTTTCGAGGTAAGTCATATGGCTTCATTTGCTGTGTTTGAATTGATTTTTAGAACGACATGGACGCGCAGTGCCTCGCATCAAGGGAGAAGAGGTTAGCACTGAGAGAAACGACGAATTGCATCCAGCGGCTCGAATAAATCAGAATCCTCCGGTCAAGCGTGTCGCAGCTTCCCAGGTTCGTTTGCTCTGCGATACCAGAAAGTGACTTGGAATCGCGAATCTTCAGTTTTATGTCATCTGGTCAATTGTCTTTAGGCCAGAATCTACGATGCGAATTCTCCGCAGCCATTACAGGACATCCATCGGCAATGGATCGTTGGCGACGGCGCTTTCAAGCATTCCATTTGTGCTTATCAAGTAATTCGAAGCTGCTTGATTTATTCTGTTTGAATGTGAACGTTTCCAGGAGGATATGCACACGGAGAGACGATCACAATCGAGAGAGACCAGAGAAAGGGTGAATACGCACTGCGAAGTCCCGGAAAACATTGATCTTGAACTCATCAAAGCATCGCAGGTTTGTTTTATTCGCCAAATGGCTTCCCGAGACCTGTTTTTCATGATTTTCGCCTTCTACATAACAAATTCTATTTTAGGCCGAAATCAACGAAGATCTTCCACTAGAATACACGTACGTGATGTGGTACGCGCAAACCGAACGCGATCGCGACTGGAACGATTGCATCAATGTGTTTGGCGCGTTCAACACGATTCAGAAATTCTACGAGTGAGCCTCAGTTGTCCTTCTCTATCTACAGCCTCTCTTTAGTCTCTGCTCTGAGCTGATCCTCCATCGCGTATCCCCAACGGTCATGACTACATGCTGTTCAAGGAGGGCGTGCAGCCAATGTGGGAAGACGAGAACAATCGACTTGGAGGACGCTGGGTGGTCTCTCTCTATCGTCATCAATTCCAACGACCACCGACACCTTGTGGTACGAACTGATGTCCGCGTTCATCACAGGCGGCTTCACCGATGATTGGCACGTGGTGGGAATTGTTGTGAATAGGCGACAGAAGGGCGACAAGGTAGGATTTCTCTCGTTCGGGGCAGCGTTGCTTCAGGGTGAATTTGCAGATTTGTGTATGGACTCGTGATGCAGAACACACGACTGTGACTCGAAGAATTGGCGACGAAATGAGGAGAATGATGTCGCTTCCAAAAGAAGTCAAGCTGAGATACGACGCGCATCATGTGGCGGCTGGCCGTCGTCCCGCTTACGCCTGTTGAGGTTGATTCGCATTGGTCTGTGATAATTAAGCGATGCATTAAATTAATTCTGGCATCGCATTCTGACTATAAAAGGCGTGCGGAATCGGGTAAAGTCATCAACCATCATCAATCAGGTAATCATGCAGATCAAAGTGAAGACCCTCACCGGAAAAGAAGTTGAACTGGACGTCGAGAGCAACGAGCGCGTCTCGCGCCTCAAGGAGAAGATCGAGGAGAAGGAGGGCATTCCGCCCGCACAGCAGCGTCTCATCTTCTCCGGAAGCAGATGAACGACGACAAGGGCGTCGACGAGTACCGTATCGTCGGTGGCTCGGTGCTTCATCTCGTCTTGGCCCTCCGCGGTGGGTTCTAGGGAGTTTCCTCCTGACCTTTTGTGTGTTTCCCCGATAAATGTTCTGTTCTGTAAATTGCCGTTAGTTAGTAGCATTACGAAAGCAACAAACAAAGCCGGTTTGGAGTGTGTGCGACACTATTTGTCGTCCGGTTGGTGACTAACCGCGATTGTGGCGGCGCCATGTGAACGATCGATTGGTGCGCTCCGCGCCTCGTTCGGAAGATAAGAGCGGCGGTGAAGCGCGATCGTGTGATTCTTCCGCGTCTCTCTTGCTACTCGACTTTGGGCGATTTTTGAGAGTTTGGCGTGTGATGGGCGACTACAAGGAGGAGAAGCGTGCGCTCGCTGAAGCGGCGCCTCCACCGCGCATCGATTTGTGAGTTTCGAGGGGAATTGAGGGATTTGAGAAGATTTCGCTTTTAGGGGAGTTTTTAATAACAGTGAACAGAGCACCAGTTTGGTAACAAATCAGACGTTGGATGACGATGATCGACCGCCACCGTATCCAGGCGTCACTCCCGGTAAGGTTTGGTTTTAGCTTAAAGGGAGCAAACACTAGGAACCATCTTTAACTCTAAACCGTTGTGTGTGGGCTTTGTATTGGGCGATTGCGTGAGTACTGAAGCTCATTTTGCGCTTAAAAGGAGAGACTCGGTCTCAGATTTATAGATTTTTTAAATTCTCTGATTTCTACGCTTGCGATCACGACGTTAACCTCAGAATTCTTGTCTTACAGGGACACGAACATCGATTTTAAATCCCCGGAAATTTTGGTCCCTTGAATCTGATGTTGAAGTCAGAATTACCGTATCTTTCCTCATTCTCTAGCTCTAAAGTGAAGGCATGGGCATAATTTTTCCGAAAAGTTATAAATATGCGACCTCAAATTGGTCTAGTTACACAGAATAGGGCTCTCTAGCCGAGAATAGATAAAAATTGGTTATACTGTTGACTTGGGCTGAGAAGAGCGACGCACAAAAACGCAATTTTTTTGCTTCTCTCAGCCAAACATCCACATATCTATGTGTCAAACGGCCACAATACTGTCTTTCCGTTCCCGTTTAAGACTAATTCTAGGTTACGAGGACCAAAATTTGAGAAATTCGAACACTTGTGAGCACTTGTCTCTGTCACTTCAAAATTTATCTTTTTCAATCGAATTGAAGGCTACAAATTGCCTGATCCCCTTAAAACCCACATTTTTCAGCCCGAACAGCTACACCAGTCCAAACGCCGTTCTTCAAATTCAAGAAAAAGTACCTAACCGTCACCAATGCGCTCATCGCTGGCGGCGTCCTCATGGCCATCTTTGGCCTCATTCTCCTCTACAACGTTCTCTCTGGAGACGGAAGACAATATTTAACTTTCGAACGGACGTCTCTTGGCTATTTCAAACACTACAAGTAGGTCTAGACTGCCATGTCATGGTCTAAAATGCCAAATTTCAGTCAAAAAATCAGCTTTGACGAGAGCAACAATCTAATCCTGCTGTCTAGACAACGAGGGCGTCAACTCGAAGTCGAACGCTTCTCGCTCGATGAGAAAAGCAGAGGATTTCTGTAAGTGAGAGGCGACTAACCCATCTACTAACACCGCAAAGCTGTTTGCTTTGATGATTCAGGCGTTCTAGACACGAGAAGAAGGAGATCCCAGCGCCACACATGGAGAATTGCGTGCAACTCGCCGATGACGTCATGTGCTGCGACAGGACGTCGCCGTTCTCCGGTGTTCACTGCTATTTGACTCAAAGTACCGAGCAATTAGCCTACAGTAACCTGAAAATCGGTATTTAGACAACGAAGTGATCGAATCGAGCGCCAAATTCTACCACAATTTCTCGAGCAATTGGCAGAGTTTGGAGGGAGGCAAGAAGCTCTTGCCGGTCAAGAACCGCCACGATTTTGTCATTTTGAACTTGAAAGACAATCTGTAGGTGATACTATAGGCGACAGAATGACAGTCGATTGTCTAGACCGATGAGGATTGACCGCTCGCTCGTTCCCAAAGACCACAAAGCGGTTGGCTACTTCTTCTCAATGGACACCTACGAAGAGTTGGCCGAATTGGGTTTGTTTGAGTGGTGAATGTAGTGCTAAAGCGATGATTTCAGTGAAAATCGAGGACAAAGAGTTCAGAATATGTGATTACGTCCCGGACACGGACAACAATTATTTGTTGAAGAACGAAGAGTGCAGAGACATGCAGTAAGTTGAGTTATTTTCATAAAATTGAGCTAGAGCTAGGCTACGGTTGAGATTAAATCGCAATTTTGAGATCTCTACGTGTGTGGTAAACGGAAATTCTTTAATAAAAAGCTTAGGAGAGATGTTATTGGGTGGGTTTAACAACGCGTAGCCGCCCGCATAGTAGCATCTAAAGGATTTACTTGGTATTATTTCAACGTGTCCATGCCATAATATCTGTAAAATGAAGTTTTGGTTACGGTAGGTACCCATCTCTGCGCGGTATGCGGTAGCTTTAAAAGAGTTGCATTACCACACGTAACCTCTGCATTGAATTGACACTTGAATCAACGCGTGTGGTCGATTAATTAATTAGACAACCAACCTATCATCTACGAACTGAAATTGAAGTAATTGAAGCCTAATTGAAGGTACATTCCAACTGACTATAAGTGTTATTTGAGCGTAGTATGTCTGTAAACCCAAAATAAACCAACGGTTACGGTAGAAACCTAATTGGACCTAATTTGGCGTTTCTGCATAAGTTGTCCATCGTTTTTTGTTACCGTAATCGTTAATTTGGACCCAGGCACACTAATCAAAACTCCATTTAAGCTTCACAATCGAGCCCGACCATTTCCGTGTCAAATTCTGCGACAACCCTCTCTACAGCGCTGTGCTTCAGTACGGTAACGCAGAGTACAACGTTGGGCATCAAATGGATTGGGTTCTTCAAGTGAGCTCCGATCATATCTCGCATCATCAACAATCAACGCGCTGATTTTAGGTGAAATTCGAGAAATCCACCGAACCCTACTACGTCGCGGGCGAGGACATTGCGCCCCTCGAACAAGTGGCGATCAACTGTCGCGAGGACACAATCGACATCTACATCCCGGAAGACACGAACTCTACCAGTACTCTGTTATCCTACCCGCCGATCTATATGACTAAATGATGCTCCCGTTATCCCCCGCAGTCGTTTCCGTAAATTCCCCGAATTGATCGGTCGTGCGCGCGCGCGGGAGCTCAGCGCTGGCGCGCGCAACTCCCAAAATGGGTCAACGCGCGTAGAAATGGAAGTCGGAGAAGACGATCAACTTGGCGGCCTCTTCTTCCAGAGTTTCCTTCGCGCATCGATTAGTTCTCCGCTCTCTGCTCAGCTCTGCGATGACCGACGAGTCGACTGTGAAACGCGTGCCCGAGGAGATCACCTTTGATCCGAATCACGAGAGCTACTTGGCACCCGCGCTCTGTAGACTCGTTCACTATCGACATGGCGCTGTATTCGCCGGATTTGTAGAGGTTGGACTGCTCAGTATGGCTGTGGCTACGATTTTGAGTAAGTTTAGAGCGAGGGATGGTGTTGTAGATCGTTAGGCTTGCCATAAACGTAGATTTGAGCTTAAGAACCCAAATTTGCCACAGCATAACGCAACGTCGATGAAATTCTCAACTTGCCACCTTCATCATGCCACCAAAATCAGCGCTAAAACAATTCCCTAATGAGTAGCACTGTTTGGCATGTGTTGGTAGCTGAAAACGTCGATCTGGCGCTTAGGCTGACCACACACGTCTATCTTAGCGTCATAAATTGACTTAGCTAAGCGGATTCAGTCAGCTAAGACCACATGCAGTGCTTACGATCCTAATTGACCGATTTAACCTCGATTTTCAGACTGGCACTTGCAAAGTGGAATCACCAACTTTGTCTTCACCGTCTCAATCATCTGCATTCTCGCCGGCGCGTGCGCGACTACCGTAATCATGGTGGTAGGAGTGTTCCGCGAGAAGCCCTCCTATCTCACACCGCAAATGATGTTCCTGCAAGTCGAAATGCTGCTTCTGATCATTGGAGCGGCGGTCTCGATCGCGAGCATGTCGTTCGGAATCAATGTGACTCATTATTTGTTCGGAATCTTTGTCAGGTATACTGTAGCTTCGTGAAAATCTTGTGAAATTTGATGTTTTCAGTGTCCACCAAATGGAAGACTCATTCGGACCAATCTGGCCTTTCAACGTTGCCGTTCTCTCGTTCTCCGGCGCTTCCGCTGCTCTCTGGTCGCATATCATTGTCAAAGGCTGCCAGGACTACTTTTACGATAAGGAGTATTTTGAGGGAATCGAGAGTAATAAGATTGAGATGAAGAGACCTATGTAAAGCTGTGGATATAATATAAATAAATTATGTACTGTTAAAGGAGAATACGGTAGAGCACGTGTCAGAATTGATGGCTGTAAGCAAACCGCAATTTTTAGCAGCGCTAACAGCTGTTTTGGCGAGTCTAAATCGAGTCCCCCGGATCAGTGAATATGGCCGGCATTCGTCCAGCTCACCAGGTAATACGTTTTCGCAAAGTAAGCCAATAAAATCAAATTCCAGGGGTTAAAGTAAAAACATGGGTCTCGAGGCAGATTTCTCAAGTGAGATCTGATCAGAAAAAGTTTGCAAACTTTACGTAATGCTTTAAACATGCAGCTAGCAACTCAAGCGCACCAGTTGCAGTTTACAGATGGCTGAATACAGTAGCCCAATACCCAATACAGATGGGCCCCAGAATGATTATCTTTGGCTGACCATATTGGTGTTCTATTTCATAAAATTTCACAAAAATTAATCTCACGGTGTATAATTGGAAGCTTGCAAACATGTCATTCATTTCCATCGCTTGATTATGGCTGCTCGTAAAATGAGCGTCACAGATAAGGCAGTCATCTCACGCTTGCTGTGACGCTTATCAGATCGATTTGACGCTTTCATTTGCTACTGGAAAATGATTCTTCTTGGGTTTTCGCTTCTAGCTTTGGCTTCACCATGCTTCACTGAGACGACGCCAGCTCTAGGTGAGATTTTTTGTGACTTATTGCGAGTATTGCGTCTTTAGGTCCAGCTACACCGACCACTGAATCTCCCACTGTGACAGTAGCCCCGGAACTCCCGTTTTTCCTTTTTGCTAGCGATTTTGTGAACGAAATCAACCTAAACGAATCGACGTGTGTGTTCGTGCAAACGCACGGAAATTTTGACGTCTCGAGCATCGTTTTTACGCCTAAAGAAGCCAACGGAAGCCTTGGAACCGGTGTTCACGTGAGCTCCTTTATCGCAAAACAACATTCTGGCTTTGATGTTCTCTTCGGACGCTGGTGCTTCGATTCGGAGACGCTCCTTGTGGATTACGGTAACGCGTTTGACCACGTCAACGATCAGTCACCCTATTGGCAAAGCGCCCTCTTCTTCTTTATGTCAGAAGCAAAAGTTGAAGGTAAACGGTGGAAACACACGATTTGCAGCGTCGGGTTACTGTATTCAGGCGTCTGCAAGCACCAAGGACCATTGGGCGGCAACGTTCATTCGTTCAACAGTAACGGCGAGGCGCTCAGCGTTCACTCGGACTGTCCGGCTGTGGTGCTTGGGTCGGCCGGCGTCATCACCGAAGGCGTGACCGACGTATCTCCGTGTCCTCTGCTCGCGCTTGAGCTCTACGATCAACAATACAACTCGCATTATCCCATCATGCCGCGCAATCTTCGCCTCGACCTTTCGCACGTCTCGCACGGTCTGAGGGAAGACGAGGACGTGTCGCTGATGAGCTTAACGTACGTAAGTCGTGTTGGATTAAAGCTGAATGTCGCATTTCAAAAACGCCACGGCGATCGCGCTGTTTTTCAAAGGGTTTGCAAAGTCATGCAAAATTCGCATTCAACGAGGAATAAAACAGAAATTGGGCTAGTTATGATGGTGCTCAAGGCTCTGCTGCGTATTTTGCGCCTAAATTCATGCAAATAGGCAAATGTAGTAGTTATTTCAATTTTTTACTGAATTTGTACTGAAGAAAGACGCGATTATACGTCAATTTAATTGATTTTTTGGGTGTTTTTTTCTTGCAGTAAGTGCTTAAAAGAAACAGGAGGAAAAGAAGAAGAAAAACATGCTAATATGGCAACATTTCGTTATGAGAGCCTTAATTCAGGTCTTTTTAATGCCTACTTCTCCTCTCTGTTGACCTCTTGTTTCTTTTTAAGCACTTACTGCAAGAAAATCACCCGAAAATCAAACAGATTGACGTATAATCGCGTCTTTCATCACCAAAATTCAGCGTTGCAATCAGCCAAAAACTGAAGTCAGCGGCTTTTTCATCGATCCACTGAATTTTGGCTCTTTTTACGCAGTAAAGCCTTGCGCACAATTGCAACGATTGCTCGTTTGCCGTTTAATTCTTTGTGGAATGAACATTTCGACTCGGCAATCCCCGTTTGAAAAGAAAAGCTTTTTTTCCAAAATTCAGTTTTAATCCGAAAATATAACCACGACCACCCACGACGATCGCGATCATTCCAGACACGACAACACGCTAACCTGCTCTGCTGGTCAGTAGGTCCAGAAAAAAGAACAAAAGCGCATGGAAATAAGCGGATTGGAGCTAGGCTCTCATAAAGAAATGTTCTTTTGGCTATTCTAGGCTATTCCTCATGAATTTTGGCTTTTGCAGCGCAAAATACGCAGAGCAGAGCCTTGCGCACTGTTACAACTAGCCCGATTTCCCGTTTAATTCCTCGTGGATTGAGTATTTTGAGCATTTTGCCACAGTGCAGCTTGGAAATCTTCGTTTGAAAAAAGCGCGTTTTTTAATAATTTTAATCCGAAAATATAACCGGACCACCCACCGACGATAATTCCAGACACGACAACACGCTCGGCCTACGTTGCCGAAGCGTTCATGATGAGCGCGTTGATAATCCGCTCGAATCGTTCCACGTGGTTCCGAGCGCGTGCCTTCCGGTTTTTGGAAACGGCCAGGAGGGTGACCGACTCGTTCTACTACGTTGGACGCAGTATCGACTATGCGCAGTCCACAGGGCTACGATGGACTCGTTGCAACATATCCGTACAGTCCGTTCAAAATCAGCTACG
>MQUG01002689.1:0-10666 GCA_007213375.1 Steinernema feltiae | reverse complement strand
AGAAGCACGTCTCGCTGAAGGCCAAGTGCAAGAGCATCGAGATCGGCGCCTGGGGAACCTTCGAGATGTTCATGGACGTCAGCATGGCGGTGAGATTTCCGTCTTTCTTCTCCATTCACTCGGTGAATTCCAGTGGTTCCGCTTCTTCCAATTCGAGTCTTGCTTCTCCATCCGCGCCGGCGAATCGGAGTGCGCCATGGTCAAAGACATGAACGCCGACTGCAGCAACGCGAGCTACGGACTGACCAGAGCCGAGCAGACCTCCACCCTCGACTTCACCAGCAAATGCCAGGCTCCTTCCCAGGACGTCTCTCTCAACAAGATGGGCAAAGCCAAGAAGATCGTCTATGAATTCAAGCAGTACATGCTGATCAGCAAGTGGCTCTTCGCCATCATCCGCGAGTTTGAAATGGTCGCTGAGGTTGAATTCGGCTGCTTCGGAGACTTCCTCGACTGCTACGACATCGTGCGTTTCATTCTTCCTAGTTCCATTTCGTGTTCTGCTTCAGATGGTCGTCTTGAACGGCGGAGCCACGGACGTTCCTTCTCTTCCACCCACCACGAGTGTCGCCCCGACTACGCCGACTACCACGCTCCCTCCCACGACCACCCCGGTGACGGGAGACTGTGGCTCGGTCGGTCCTCTCTTCAAGCTCAACAACAATCACTCCATTGTGGTGGGCCGGAACAGCCAGAATCCAGAATCGCATCGCTCACTTCCCATTTCAGGTCGACAGTCTGTACAGCGGCTGCTCGGGCTTCAACGGCACGCAGTGCACCAACTTCAAGCCCTACATCCTGAAAATCGACAACGGCGTCGTCCGCAACTCCACGCTGACCTCGGACACCCAGCGCCTCTCCTTCTTCTCCTACATCGTCACTCAGTACTGCGGCACCAACGCCCTCCGTCTCTACTTCGTCATGAACGTCAAAATGTCGAACGGATGGGGAAGCGTCCAGCAGATGTGCGACTGCGACAAGAAATCGGGATAAACGCGACCAGCAGAAACCATCGTTTCCACAATTATTTATTGACTTGGGGTGGGGCGAATGTATTTGAGCATGAAAACCCTCTGAACGTTGAATTAAACGGCAATTTCGAGATCTCTCCGTGTCACACTTTGTCACAAATTCCTGAGCAGAGCATCGTTCACGTGGAAATTCACTTCAAAATCACGGCGCCTCTCTGTTCGCATCGCGTTTGCATATTATATGAGATATTCTCTCACGCCGCCACCAACAATGCACTAACGAATCAACCAACGAGCGAACGAACCGACGGATGGAGCGACAGACAAACCGCCGACCAACAAACGACGTTTATCGGTGATCGATACGCGTGGCGTTGTCTTCTCCCTTCGTGCACGCAGATTCTCCCAGCGCGGAAGGGAAACGAAAGGTCGATGGAGGCCGACTTGCGCACTAGGCAGGCGGATGTCTTCGCCGCGACGTTTTGCCCTTTTCGATTTGTGTTGACTTCTTCTTTTTGGAGCGTTTTTTTGGTCGTTTGTTCGTGTGGTGATGAAGAACTCTGCGTTCGTTGCGCACACCGATCGATATTTGCTATTCTGTTGCCTTTCGCAATCGCATACGTGATTCACGCTCGTGTTACACTATCCGCTGGCCTGAGCAGCGTCGATCCGTTTGACATTTGTCCATTTCAAGCGTGCGTCTGTGGCGAATCGCTCGCTGGCTGTCGTGATCGATTCATTTCCATCTGAAAAGCGTTGGACTCGCGCGAATCGATTGCGAAAACGCGAAGCGATGCCACCGAGAGTTTATTGCATCTGTTTATCACTTCGCCGTCCATATCAATCATCGCGTTTCGCACATTCTCTGTTTGTTTACCACCGCGAATCGTCTCTCCGCGTTCGTTTTGCTCGAATTCGCGCATCTAAAATTTCGGTCACATTTCAGTAATGAACAAGTCATGATAGGTGGATTGTTCGTCTACAACCACAAGGGCGAGGTGCTCATCTCGAGGATCTACCGCGACGATGTGAAGTAAGTTGTTTTCTGTTTTCCTCTTTCTTTAATTGGCTGCGGCTCTGCGTGCGTGTGTTTCGACGGAAATAGCGTCGTCGGAAATGATGCACTGCAGGCAGACGAATCCGACTGATTTAATGATGTTTTTTGTGTTGTATTCAAATGCCAGCGACATTTCGATAAGACTTCTTAAGACTATTTTTTGCTTAGGCTTGTTTTCGTGCTGTTTTTATGACCGAAATCGCTTATTTCAGCCGCAACTCGGTCGATGCCTTCCGCGTCAATGTCATCCACGCACGACAGCAGGTCCGCAGCCCTGTCACCAACATGGCCCGCACTTCGTTCTTCCACATCAAACGCGGAAACGTCTGGATCTGCGCGGTCACGCGGCAGAACGTCAACGCCGCCATGGTCTTTGAGTTTCTGACGCGATTCGCCGACACGATGCAATCGTACTTTGGGAAACTGAACGAGGAGAACGTGAAGAACAATTTTGTGCTTATTTACGAGCTTCTCGATGAGATTCTCGACTACGGCTATCCGCAGAATACTGATCCGGGCGTTCTCAAAACGTTCATCACGCAGCAGGGCGTTCGCACAGCGGTAAGTCGTTTTAAGCTAGCTATCTTCTCTCTAATTTCTAAGATTTCCATGCTTACTCAGGCGCCAGTGGTACGTTTTTTTGATGTTGTGGTTCTGGTGGTTCTGTCGGTAGTTTCACATTCCCTACTGTCCCTGTGGTGCGTAGTGCTCATTGTGCAATCATATTCATTTCAGACCAAGGAAGAGCAGGCGCAGATTACTTCGCAGGTCACCGGCCAGATTGGATGGCGCCGCGAAGGCATCAAATACCGTCGCAACGAGCTCTTTCCTCGACGTGATCGAGTACGTCAACTTGCTCATGTCGCAACAGGGCCAAGTGCTCTCCGCGCATGTCGCTGGCAAAGTTGCGATGAAGTCGTATTTGAGCGGAATGCCCGAGTGCAAGTTTGGCATCAACGACAAGCTGACGATTGAGGGAAAAGGACGCGGAACATCGGACGATCCGAGCAAATCGTAAGTTAAACGAGCGATACACGATCGCCGCATCAAAGAGCTTTCAGAACACGGGCCTCAGTTGCCATTGACGATTGCCAATTCCATCAATGTCGTGAAGCTGACCAAATTCGACACCGAACACGCCATTAGCTTCATTCCACCCGACGGCGAATACGAACTGATGCGCTATCGTACCACCAAAGACATTCAACTGCCATTCCGTGTTATTCCGCTCGTCCGCGAGACCTCTCGCAACAAGATGGAAGTGAAAGTTGTGGTGAAATCAAACTTCAAGCCTTCGTTGCTCGCGCAGAAGATCGAAATTCGAATTCCGACACCGCCGAACACGAGTGGCGTGCAATTGATCTGCATGAAAGGAAAGGCAAAGTACAAGGCTGGTGAGAACGCGATCGTCTGGAAGTAAGTTGGAGGTTGGAGTTAAAGTAGAAAAAAAGACAAAATTTGGATTAGGCGCATTGAGTAATAGACCAGATAGAGAATAGGCTTGTGATGGCAACCAAGTCACTGACCAGATGACTTGGATTTAGAGACCTCTGGAACCGTTTGATTTGTCAACTGCGTGAATCTGAACTGCTCGCAAATGAAATTTAAGGCCCAAAATTGACTGCTTTTATTAGTTTTGACTATGATAACGGCATTAATGAACCAGAGGATCCAGGAATTCGCTGACTTGAAAAACGCCAAAAAACGATTTAAAGGAACTCGGACATCGTTCCACCTCCACTAATTCGGCCCTTCCCACCAACATGCTGCAATCAGAATTCTCGTAGGACAACTCAGTCCTGAGATATGACAGTTAATAGGGGAATTACATTTACTAAAAAAAATCATGGGTCCTGAGGCGAATGATTGCGATCTCATGTGCACGATGCGGTCGTATTTGACCGTTTATTGCGGAAACTGACTATTTTTCCGGCAAAACTCGATTTTTCATCGTTTCTCACCCAGATAACCACAAACCTGTGTTCCCTGGATCAATCTAGACCAAATTCGCTGACTTGAAATGCCAAAAAAACGATTTAATCAAATTCTCACTTTTCGCTCTTTCAGAATCAAGCGCATGGGCGGAATGAAAGAATCTCAAATTTCGGCCGAAATCGACATCCTCAGCACCGGAGCGGCCGAAAAGAAAAAGTGGAATCGTCCGCCGGTCTCCATGAATTTTGAAGTGCCATTCGCGCCCTCGGGTCTTAAGGTTCGCTACCTGAAGGTGTTCGAGCCGAAGCTCAACTACTCGGATCATGACGTGATCAAGTGGGTGCGCTACATTGGCCGATCGGGACTCTACGAGACGCGATGCTGATTCGCGCGTGTCACCGCTATTTCACACACGCAATAAGTACTGAAGAAGCAAGGTTAGTGTTCTCTCCCTCTCCCCTCCTCTCTCTCTCTTGTTCTAATGAATCAATCAATCACTTCAATTCGCTTATCGATCATAATATTCAGCATTTTATGTGCCCATCTCTGTACTCGCCTTCCATTCTCCCTCACGTGTGTTTGTGTGGTCGGACGATTAAGCATATTATTTATTAGTTGGTGTTTCGTGAGCTTCTCTTGGTTTCGTTGAAATAAAGAAACACGAATTTGCGGTGTTCTCTGGGATTTGCGCATGTTTTCATCCTAGAGCTTCGGTTTCCGACGCAAAACAAAGAGTGAAACTAACAAAAACAAGGCTCTCTGGTTACTCAACGCAAATTGGCCAACTAACGACGTTGGATACGCCAATTTCGGTGATTATCTATTTGCTTTTTGGTATTCTTGCATTTAAAAGCATTGTTCTTCAGTTTTTCTAGCCTGTATGGACATCCATTCCAATTCTACGCACCTAACCAGTGCAATCGGTGACTTCTTCACAACGGTGATGAGTGTTTTGACTCGTTTTGACAGTTACTCTGAGGACATGGGAATTTCGAAGAGAAGACATATGTGGCCATATCACGCATTTCAGTTGTCGTAGTCGCATCACGACTTGACTCTACGCTGCTGCGTGTGTAAATTGTTGCTTTGCCATTGCTTCTTTCTTAATTTCCCATTTCAAAAGAGGCGCTAAGTGATTAGGTGACGATCACTCATCCGATGTCATTGCTGCTATTACAGACATCCTACTTCAGATCCTTCTTCTTGCAAGCGCCCGATTCTTAAAAGGCTTAGAAGAACAAGAATGTCGCAGATCCACTCCTGAGGGTCTCCAGGATAAAAGCTGAGAATCGGCCTGTGCCTCTTTGTTTGTAAACGCCTCAAAATTTTCAAATTTAGCCCCTTCCTCTAATTCTGTTCACAGTGTATTGCGGCCTAATTTGCTCAGAGATCACAGAAACATTAGGTTTAGAAAACAAAAATAATCTACCATTTCTTGGCCAGATGCCACATGTCTGCGTTAAATGTGACATGGTTTGTCAGGGCTATCAACACCAGGCGCACACACGACAATAACAAAAAGATGGCATCTTTGTTGCGTCTTCATCAGCTCTCTTTCAAAAATCACAAGAAAGCGAGCTAACAACAGGTCTCCGCTGTCCTTTACAAGATGGCAAGTTGAGGAGCGCACAACTGAGAAGCTATCTCATTAGGCGTGTCTGTGGGACAAAACAGACAATTAAAATCACGGTCAGTAATTGTAGAGCGCGAGCGTTCAACGGAGGGGACGATTGTTTACGACGTTCCAATCCTTAATTGAACGTATTCTTGGACGAATGATGAAAGAATAATTTGAAGAGACCGGAGAGCGCGGTCTACTTGGAATTGTGAAGTAGGCTGTTGTCTCTGTGCGGAAAGACGCTCTCTGATGTTCTTATTATGGGTATGACCTTTGGTTATGAAGTCATTTTGTTGATGAGAAATCTCACAATTTTCGAATTGTGCGGAGATGGAAAAGGGTTGTTTTGAGCAGTCCTTATTGTTTCAATTCCAGGAACTGTTTTGCTCTGATTGTCTGCTCCCTGACATCATACAGCATCCCACTGAAAGCTTCCCAGATCCGCTTTTTGTGTTTTTGCGCGCATCGATATGGCGGTGTTTCTCTCTTCGATTAACTCAAATTGCGCGCAAATTTCCAAGAGTAAAAAACGCGGCAACGTCATATTCGTGAGTGGTCCGACCCGTTTTGAACGCAAACGGCGGAGGAATTAGTTAACATTCTCGTTCCACATTGTTGTTTTTCTTGTAAACTTTGCTCTTGAGGTTCTAATCCCTATGTGTGCGCAGTTTCACACAAATCGTAATGATTTCTATCGAAATGATTTAAAGGCGTTTTTGCATGTTTTCTTTGTATTCTCGGTTTGTTAGTTTGGTGTTTTCTGGTTTCTTCCCTTAACAAGCTCTTCTAATCAATAAAAAGTAAAGCCAGAGGTCCATCGAGGTCTTGCCTTCAATTCGGCTGACCCTTGTGCCACTTACAAGCAACCGTCACTCTGCGCTTTTTGGACCATTTTGACGTCCTAGCGGATTGAAGCCGAGCGGATCCAAACAAAATCGCACACAAAACGCTTTTTTCAGGTTTAATATGAGTACTAGACCGTGAAAATCAGTACGAAACTCGGCACAAATTTGTTTCTGTTTCAAATCACAAATATCGGCTTCAATTCAATAAAGCGCTGCTCGTAAGTGTCAGCAAAATTGAAGGCAAGACATCCGTGGACCTGTGGTTTTTTTTTATTGATCAGAAGAGAGTGGGCAACTAACTAACAACTTGTAAGCCGAGAATCCAAACAAAAACATGCGTTCGACAATCCACAATTGTGGCTCGTGACGTTTGACAATTGTGGCTTTGAATGACAGGAAGCGTTGTGCTGTCATTTCCTGCTTCCTGACTCTCTGAGAAGCTTTTCAGATCCGCAATTTTGTGTTTTTACGCGAATCGACATGTTTTTGTTCTGTTTCGCGGTGTTTCTCTCTTTGATTAACTCAAAATCCTACAATTTGCAGCAATGAACGATGTGCAAACCCTAATCTGCCTCGTGTGCGGTCTCACCACGCTCTATCTAATAGTCTCCATTTTTCTGTGTGCTGTGCTTCACGATTTGAATAAGAAAGCCAGGAATCACCATCGTCAGCATCAGTTTGCCGCGAGTGGCGGTGTGTCAGCTGTGTAATCAATGTGCGTTTTTTTGGTTGTGGTGACTAATAAAATGTGACTCGTCATTAGAGATGTATGATTAGTATGATGGACATCTACACGCAAGGTAATTTTGAGGACGGGGGCATAGATTCTGGGAGGTTTGAGGGGATTGACAGCGCTAGAAAATAGATTTTTTTTTTATGTATTGTGGCTTAAAGTTGGCTGTTTGGGTCGCAGCTCGGTAAGGTGACATCCAAATCAAGGTTAAAAAGTAGATTTGGGCAGAACAAGATGTATTTTCTGTCGTTTTCATGAAAATTCATGATTTTCTGGTCGACTTGGACGCGATTTTATTGCTTTTCTCGGCCGAACGGCCACAATTTTATTACGAAGCGAATATGAGCCAACGAACAATCAATTTTTCAAACAGCATTAATCAGCAACATTCATAAATTTCGTCTTCAATTTGCGGTATTTCATCGAATTCTCAGCAGCACGCTGTAGCACAAAGACGTTCACAAAATATTCCCACAAAGGTAATCAGCAAACTGGTTCTTTACATCGAATGAAAATCAATCTGAAGAGACTCTTCTTAGTCTAAACAATCAGTTCTACAGATTTTCAAAACAGAGAATCACGAAAAAACATCAACACGAGTTACAGCGATGATTGTAACGTACTGGCTCAGGACAGCATATCGCTGACATCTTCACTCAAGGTGTTCTCCAATGCTGCAAGTTCCATCGACTTCAATTGGCGATAGGCTTGGAATTTGCCGTTGAGGACAGGCTGATGGCTGAAAGCAGTGCTCACTTCGACGGTTAAGCTCGTGAACAACGCAATCAATACAAGTACTACGAGGATTTCGTATCTGAACTCTTTAAAAAAAGCTGAAATTGCTAAAATATTAGATATTACGACTACGGTAGTTAACTTACATCTGAGTTTCCTGAGAGGAAAGCAGCGCATCGCAGCAATCGAAAATGTGGAAAAAGAAATTGGTTTTTGCAATCTGGGTGAAATCCGCGTGCGACAGATTGCGATCTTCGTTCCTTTCACCTTCAAAAACCAGACCAGGCGTGTTCTTACAGGATCATATTAGACCAGCGCCGCTGCAAAGTTGCAACAATTGTGTGCGTTGCGAAGGGCGAACGGCGAAAGATCGTTTCAATTTGGAACTAACAAAGTTTGCATGTTTAAGCTCGCTTTAAGTCTCGAAACAGGAAGGACGCCGTAGTTCTGCCCATTCTTAAGCGTTCCGGTGGATATTCAGGATAATCATGTGCCAAGCTGCAAGAAGTCAAATCCTGGTTGTCATCTCGGATCACGTGGTATCGTCTCTATCGATTGGACGTTTTTGTATTTTTTACTGCATGGAGGTTTAGGCCTAGGCGCTGCCGCAGGGTTTGCCTGAGGCCTAGGCGCTGCCCTAATTGACTAGGCTCGAATAATGAAGTTACTCTTTTGTATTATAGCCGTTTGTGAGCCTCCGACTCTCGACAGCAACAAACCATTTTTGTTTCCATGAATCGTTTGGTTATCCCCTCTTGTTAGACCTGTTTCCTCTCGCATTGGCGCAATTTGAGGAGGCTTTTGTGACTAACGCGCTCTCATTAAATGAGTAAGAGTCAAACGTGACAAAGCAACATTAGATAGACGCATTGTTTCAATTCTAATGAATTGTACCTGTCAAACGCAAAATTTATTTTCTTTGAAATTAAGGCTCTAATAGGTGAGTATTGCCAAACCAACACCGTACCCGATATGTTTGAAAACGTAGAGATGAAGTTTTCAATGCCTCATTAGTGAAGATAGGGGAAAGTTTATGCATGAACAAAAATAGCCAAGAGTCCTGCCTATATACGACGAACAGGCTTAAAATGAGTCACATATTTGAAAGGACAATGTCGTCATCGGTGAAGTTTTTTTGCCATGTTTCAAGTAGGTGAAAAGCACTGCAATGACCCACTGATCACCCTGTACTCGGAGCAGGCCAACTATGCGTTTCGCTGTAACGTACTGCCTATTTTTACACCCTAACCATTGAGCCGCCTTGGCTCGCTTTGCTTTGTGGTGACTGACCAGTTCTCGTAAAGTGACTCGTAAATAGAACAACTGTTAAACGTAAAATTCATTTAAATTAAAAACCAATGAATCAAGATATGTGGACAGCATGAATAACAATCTGTTTCGATAAACCAAAAATCTCTCTTCTCAACGACCTAAAACACATTCACCAAAATTTATCATCAACTAAGAACTAAGTGTACCTGTTAAACAGAATGTAGCAAAGTGGAGGCAGGAATAAGAAATTGAAGACGTAGGCAAAGCCCAAAAGGAACCCAACCCAAAATTCCAAAGGCAGGAAGAGACTTCCAAAGTGATAGATGACAGCGAGCGAACCGTCGCATGCGAATTTAATGAATGCAAAGAGGAAAACTGACTTTTCCTTCGAGACAGCGATTGTGATTTTGTTCTTGTGACGTTGTTTTACCAACGCAGTGAGCAGAACCACGTGAACAATGAGAGTTGCCGCAGTTGCCGAAAGCATCTCAAAAGAACCCACCCTGAAAAGCACGTAGCTCCAAGGATAGGACATGTCGAAAGTAGCCAGGTAATTATAATCACTGATCTCATAGCCAGCCAGTGGACTGATGAATACGGCCAGATAGCAAGCGCCAAACGTCCAAGACAGAGCAAGGAGGATTTTGTGAACGATAGTTGGATATTGTAGACCAGTCAAGATTTTGAGTCTATTCAAGGCGAGAACCAGACTGAGAAGGATCTCAGTTCTCGCTGACGAGACGAGGAGCTCCATGAAGAAGAGCATCCAATTGTCGATTGACACGATTCGTGACAGCCCGAGCAGAAACCAGCCAGGACACATCAGACACTGCACAATGCCGATCTGAATCATGATCTGGTAGCATTCGAGTCTACGGTACTTTGGCATGGTTATAAATATCTGAATTTCACCGATAACGACTCAATTTGTCCCTTTCGTGCTTACAAACAGGATTCTCAAGTAGAATAGCGTGGATACAGAGGTCAGAATAGGCAATCCAAGACCGTAGAATACTCGAGCAAACGACATAGCACAGCGCTGTAAAATGCTAATGAGGGAAATAGTCTTACTTGACTTGACGTGACAAAATCTAAATAACACATTTTGACACGTTGTTTTTATTAATCATAATGCGTCATCAGTATGAACTATGGAGGAACATCATGAGCTTCATGAACGGAGGAGTTTCCGGCATTAACCTGACTACACTTGAACAACAGTCTCTATTCAGATGGTGCTGCTTTCAATACGAAAGCCAAGAGTCAAGTTAATACTCCACAAACAAACTTAAACAAGCGGAACGCGCGTCAAAGGCGCCGAGTTGTTCTTGAATGATTTGTTGTCGAGCATAAGTAGTTTGAAAACACTATAATCACAAGTCAATTGAAGGCTGCGTTCTCAGTGATTAGATTGACATCGAAGGTGGCTGATGAGTGAGCGTAATGAGATTGGAATTATTTCCACTATCGTTCGCCGGCCGTCTGCTCGCTTACTGCAGA
>MQUG01002688.1:0-10139 GCA_007213375.1 Steinernema feltiae | reverse complement strand
TACTCAAATACGAAACAAAGCGAAAGTCAGCAGGAATGTACTTATATTGCACGTATCCGGAATGATCTGCATTGCAAGTCAATAGTTCATAGTCTACGGTATCGTCCAGGTGACAGATGATAGCCATGAAAACTGGAAATTGATTTTTAAAAGTAGAACTCTCTACTTCTCCAAACAGCCCGCTCATTTGATCTAGGCCAACGAATCGATTCAACCGGCAGACGTGGTCAGCAAAGGCAGCTGGAACAGAATTCATTGTTTAGACACAAATTGACGGCGTGTTGGCATGCAGTCGCTTAAATGGAATTAAAACAATGAGTGAGACTTTTCTCACTTAATTAGGAAGCGATGCAAATGCGTGATTTAGCATTGTAGCTGCAACGATTGCAATGGATGGCGACTCTTGGCACAAAGATAGTCGGCGGACTCGGCGCCTGACCCCAAAGCCCTGGTCGCCTCCCTTCAACATGCCGCCGTGGGACATCAAATCCTTTCGAACGCTTTCGATCGCCGAAACGACGGTTAAAGAGGGCCACTTGCCGCCACATCGCTGCCCGCATGCTACGTACAGTACTTTTGTTGCCTCATTTTCAACGCACCGATGAACTCCATTCCTGCCCTCTTCACCAACCAACTCCTCAAACTCGTCTATTCGAGAGAGCTCTCCAAGATTTCTGGAAAAATCGGCGCTGCTTCAATCAAAATGGAGAAGAACCGACTTTACTTGTTCATGGACGTTGCGTACAACACTGAAACCGGACTGATCGACTATTCTGTAGTTCGTTTCATCAATGGCTATATGCATCCGTGCGAATATGACCGGGCTTATTGCTAAGTCTGCTAATCAGAGTTACTGATTAGCAGACATCGTAAATCCGTCGCATAGAATGTTCATCGCCTTGGGGGGTTAGTTGCGCTGTAATTGCTAGGCTTAGAGTTGCACGCTCGCCTGCACCTTGGGCTTTCAGCTGCTGGAGCCGTATATTGGACCAGTAGTTCCCAAAAGACTACAAAACTAGTCTTAAAATTTTTGTTTAAATCTTTTCGATACTACAGGCAAATAGTTTTCATCCAATAAACTCTATTGCCTGATTTTCTGTGGAACTCAACATTTCCTACATTCGGTAAACGAGAAAGCGAATTTATTGCGCGACAAAACAACCTCACAAATCCGGAAAAATTATCGGTAGGCGTTCATTTCTCGCAAGCTCCGTAATCTCCTGAATACCAATTTTACGGTAATAGGCGGGGTATTCCAGAAATACAAGTCGTTTTGCTTTATTCGAATTTCGGATTATCTTGTGCAGGATCTTATTGTAAGCGCAATCAGCTCTGATTTCGTTGAAAGTGCGTTGCTCGTGAATAAGTCCAAGAACTTTGAAGGTTTCAATGCCTTCAGAATCATCAGTAACGGCCAACCGGACTGAAGGAAAAGGAGCATTTAGCAATTGCAGAAGATCCGTTCGCTTGACTGAAGTCAACTCGAATTCTGAATTTCCATTTTCGTTACCAAAGACATGAATATTAAAACGCGAAACAAAGTGAAAGTCAGCAGGAATGTACGTGTAGGGCACGAATCTTGAGCCATAGTCGTTGGAAGTGAATAGTCCACAGTCTACGGTATCGTCAAGGTGGCATTTAATAACCAGTAGAACTCGAAATTGGTTTTTATAGGCAGAACGAGCTACTTCTCCAAACGGTCCGCTCATTTTATCTAGGCCAACGAATCGAATCAACTGGTAGACGTGGTAAGCGAAGGTAACTGGAACAGAATTCATCGTTTAGCTACAAATTGATGGCGTGCTAGCATGCATCTATTCGTTTAAATGGAATTAAAACAATGAGTGAACTTTTCGCACTTATGTAAGCGTGATTTAGCATCCTATCTGCAATCGATGCCGACTCCCGGCACGAAAATCGTCGGCAGACTCCTCCTCCGGCCGGAATAATATGGCGCCCTGGGACTGCAAGTCCTTTCGAAGGCTTTCGATCGCTGAAACGACGGTTAAAGAGGGCAACTTGCCGCCACGTCGCTAAGCTAAGCAAAATGCTTGGACTTCACCTTGGGCTTGTCATACAGTAACGACCTACACCGATTTACTGATTAGCAGACATCGTAACTTAGTCGCATTGAGCAGCATGCGCCTTGGGGGGTTAGTTGCGCTGTAATTGCTAGGCTTAGTGTTGCATGCTCGACTGCAGTGATTGGGCTTTCAGACGTAGAAACGTGCTAGTTTTAATACAACGCGCATTCAGACCTTTTTTCTACTCTGGCAACTGCTGGAGCAGAGAAGCTGGTTGTTGTTGTTTTTTTAAAGTTCACCGAGTCTCGAAAAGGCTCGTTTTACAAAAATCCCATCGAGCCAACCGGCTCAATTTTCACTACTAACGTTATTCGATTTGGTTTAGAAAAAGATAACAAAAGAGATAACAAAATAATGAAATTGCTCGTATTTTGAAAATCGCACTTACTTATCGAGCCAAGCAACGAGCCGGGCTGTTCAATTTCCGGCTTGTCGACTTCACTGTGTCAGATGCATAGTATTGGCTGCATCAAGTAGTGACGTATTTTGCAACACCTTGGCTTGAAACATGAGTGCATTCTGTCCTAACTGGCATGCAAAACAATCTCCGACTCTCCATATGCATTTCGCAACCAACTACTCATCCATATTTACAAAACAGCCCTATTTTCATCCGCGGCAGCTGGTGTTTATGTGCCCTGATACGATCGAGTTCAACGAACTGACTCATCCCTGTTTACCAATCGGCGCGCGTCATGATTTACAAACAACTCCCATCCGCCGCCGCCGCCGCTCTGCATATAACCTTCACGATCGCCGTTCGCTTAGCACAGAAACTAGTTTTCGCTGACGATGAGGTGCTTGGTGGTCGTATTCGCTGTGCTCTTCTGTCCTTGCCTCCGCTGTTTCCGGCCAAGATCACCCCCACGAGGACTGCTATTGGACTGACTGCTTCAATCCGTTCGATCATGACACTTGCCGAACTGGCTACGTTGTGAAGAAGTGGGAATCGTGCATTTGGCCTTGGAAGAAGGAATATTGCTGCAAGGATCTCCCGCCACCGCCGCCGCCGACATTCTAATTATTGTGCTAATGTGTTGGTTATTTTGTGGAATTTTTAAAAAATAAAAGATGATCTGCTTTAGCCTACCGTAAGGTGAGAAGTGGATAACGGCGTATAAAGACCATTTCTCATGGATAAAAATAGGCCTGTTTTTGTGAATATGGTGACTGTGCGGTTGCGAAATACGAACGGAGCGCCCGAGATCGTTGAACAACAATAAAGATAAATGGACTTTGAAGTGGGGCGTTTGAGTTCAAGCCAGCTGACAGCAGTGGGTCCAAAAGGCGTTGAAATGATTGAAACAAGTGCAAAATGAGCTCTCTATTGTAAAGGTGCAAGTTGATTGTTGCAAACGTTTAAAGCGTCAAAATCACCTTCACGGCACGTCTATTGCAGCTCGATTCCTTCATCGTATTGAGAGAGTGTGGTCCGATCAGTGTAGTGTCAAACGATGCGTCGGAATCGTGCATTTGGCCGTGGAAGAAGGAATAGTGCTGCAAGGATCTTCCGCCTCCGCCGCCGACGTTCTAATTATTGTGCTGATTTGCTATTTTGTGTTATTTTTAAAAATAAACGCTGAAGCGCGAGCAATCCGCGCCTTTACTTAACTGTGATTCTAAGCTGCCACTATATTGAAAATCTTGAATTTTGAATACTCAACTGGAGCGCGCGCAAATTGCAAACACATCACTACGTTTTTCAAATTCGACTGAACAGCTACAGAGCGCACTTTCGTAAAACTGACCGTTGCTCCGTTGCTTAACTTTGCTTCTTACCAACAAATATCCACTTCATCGCAAAATGCCTGTCATGTATCCTCATTGCAACGTTTCATAATCGTGCGCGCGGTGGCTCATTGGCAGTGCGTTTGTCTGTTGTGCGCGGTGTCTGAGTTCGACGCCCGGTGGTGTCGTCTCTTTTGTGTTGTGTTTTCCGAACGACCGGTGTTCCAATGTCTCGAATGACGCCGGTGCGGACAGAAATGAGACACACAAACAGACCCGTCAGTTTGCGCTTCTTATATAGGGGGGATAAAAGATGATTTGAAGGAATGCCTACTGTAATGTGTGAAAACAAGCCACTGGAATTTGTATTAGGATAGCGGCGTATAAAGACCATTTTAAATGGATAAAAGTAGGCCTGTTTTTGTGAATATGCGTGGTTGTGGTTGCGAAATGCGAAAGATCATTGAACAACAACAACAGCAACAACAATAAGAATAAATAGACTTTAAGGTAGGGCATTTAACAGCAAATGAGTCTAATTGATTTAATCATTTGTTAGTTCAATGCGTTGAAATGATTGAAACCAGTGCAAAACAAATGAGTTTTTACTTTGCTCTATTGTGAAGGTGCAATGCGATTATATATTTCGACCGTTCTAAGCGTCAAATTGAGTACCTGAAGACCACAAGCACCTCTATTGCAGCTTGATTAATTCAGAGTACTGGGAGAGTATTGCCAATCAGCGTAGTATTGAACGATGCGTCTCCTAATTGTAAGTTTGGTGAGTCGGTAGGCAAACATACTCGCTTGAAATCACTTTCGCGAAAGGCGACGTGCTAACCGGTTGACCGATTGCACTAAGCACACAGCTGATTCAATTATCTCAAATTAAGCTCACAAAATTCTTAATTGCGAATGGCAATTAAGAACGGTGGACGAACCTGTGCATTTTCCGTTGTGAATCTGTCGGCACAATGTGTGAATTCAGTAGCACATTTAATTGCACTATCGCTCGCGCAAATACCACAATTGAAAATGCGCCTTTTTTGTTTCAAGAGTCATGTGAGAAGTGTGAATATTGCAGCCGCAATGTGTGATTGCGTTGTAACATGAATCGAAATTATCGTCTTTCGACAAAATATTCCAATCGACGTTACCCGATGAATTCCGTCCCATTGATCTTTCTTAGCGACATCGTTCGATTGACTGGCGCAGAAAAATACTGTAAACTAAGCGGCCAATTCGGTGATATTGCCCATTCTGACACTTTTCATGTTCTGATGCATATATACTGTTGCGAGGACGAAACTGTCGATTATGGATTGTTGAGCATCAAGAACAACTCAGACTGGGTGCCCTACAAGTACAATCCTTCGGACATCCTCTCTGTGACCGTCTTTGAGATTTTAGTTTGTTGCGGCGGAATTCCAAATCCCGATTTAGAGTGGACGAAAGTTGAACGAACTGATCCGCAATTTCTGCACTGGCTGAATGCGCCTTTCAGCTATGTACGCTTGGCTGTTGAGATTTGGCAATCTGGCAATATAGAATCCACATTCAAAGTTCTTGAAATTATTCTCGAAAACCGGACTTTCAATGAAGTCTGGCTGATTGCGGCTATAACGAGCTCCTGCACGGGATAATCCAAAAATCGAATGAGACAAGACGCCTTGAAATGCTCAAATATCCGAAGTTCTATCGAGGAGCTAGTCGCAAGGAGATTCTCAAACTCGCGGAGAATGAACGACTTTTGAAGAATGGCTGGTTGAAGGATTATTACGACAGTATGAGTCGCATCGGCAGTCGAATCGAACGACTCTGGCAATTTGCCGACTATTGTCAGGTAAACGCCGTGGTAATGAGAAGAAATGGCAGAGAATATCACAAAATGACGGTAATTAAGTGTGATGTGCGGCAGCTAACTATTCTACTTGTAATCGGTTTATTCAACTATTTGTTCGAATACGTTCTATGGTTATATTGAAATGATTGCAACTTTCTGTAAAATAACTTAATGCGCTTAGCACTGTTGTTGCCGTTTACCTTACTATGATAAAGTTTATTTCCTCGCAAAACTGATGACAACAAAGCAATTATGACGAAACGCTCCTCACTCACTCAAGTTTGACCTCACTCGATCTTCTGAGCTGTAGGCTCGAACATGGCCTTCAACTGGTCAACGGGGCGATCCTTGATGTAATCCATGAAGATGCGTTTGCAGCAGTACTTGTAGAGCCAGGGCACCTTGAGGTAGTTGGCCGCCTTGATCAACTCGGCCATCTGGGGGATCGAGAGAGTGTCCTTGTTCAGGAACTCGCGGTCCAACGCGGCATGTCGAAGGGAGGCGGCGAGGGCTTCGGTCCGGGCTCGTGGACCTCGGGTTCGGGCACGGGGTCCGCCTTGTGCTTCTCGCACCACTCGACGATCTTCCGCGCGGCCGCCGCGTCGATTTCGCCGATCGGGATCGGCGTCTCCGCCGTCAGGTCGGTGTCCTCGACCATCGTCCGCAGGGTGATCGACTGCTGCAGCGCCTCGGCCGACATTTCGATCGTTTCGCCGTCTTTTGAGAGGAGACGGAAGGAGGAGGACATCGTGGTGTGATTGTTGGTTAGATGGACATGAATATCTGCTTAAATGGGGCAGTTCGGATGGTGATGGCCATCGTCGTTATTTGTTAGCGTGAATTATGAATTTAATTAGGCAGTTTAAATATGAAAAAACTACGATTAAAACTTTAAAATGAACTGATTTTTGTCGCCAAAGTCACGAGACGGCAGGCGTACAAGTTTGAATTCTCACATCTGTGGAATCTTCTTAGCAACAACCTTCTTCGTTTTCACTTTGCAACACACCTTCTCAACCTTCAAGGGAGCACACCAGATCCGTTCGGCAACCTCAAATCCAGCCAAACAATTCGGTTGTCGTCGTCGAAAGAGCATTTGATAGTATAGCAAGCTCTAGGATGGTAGAAGAGCTTCTTCGCCACTGAATACGTCATCAACAAGAGCGTAAATAGCACAAATATGTGCATTCTACTAGTTGAATGCTGACGCAGAGGTCTCCGTTTTATATGGACCTCTTGAAAATATTATTGTTCAGTTTTTCTCGCATTTTGGGTGCGAAATTTGTACACAGCAAATATGTTTAAACCTGACTCACGTGGACCAATACGTCATTCTCTAAAAAGCGCCGGAATGTAACCGGTTTGCGCCGTTTCACAGAAGCAATTGAGGGCTTTTATAATAGACGACGTTTGGAAATATGAAAATTTCAAAATCATCGCCCTGGAATGAGTTGAAGCGACCATACCGTACGGGGTGTTTAGGACATCTTCGTTTTTATTCAGAGTCAATTTTGCGAGCTTTCGTGCACTTCCAAAAAACTAATTTGCCAATCAGACATGCAAACGTCACCATTTGGCCACCTTCCTCCTGCCTCACAACAACCGCTGATTGACAAGTGTCACCAGTCAGATTGTGGCTTGTTTTGCAATGAGGCGAGCTCTCTGCTTGCTCGTTCTCCTCGTCCTCATTTTCAAAGGCGAGTGTTAATCCATTTTTTGCGTGAAATTCTGTTTTAGGCCAAGCCCTAGTTTGCGAGAGCTGTCACGACAAGTGCAGTTGTCTTCAGCCAAAAGAAGAGGTTTGCAAGCACAATGCTCGTTGCTTCGAATCGCGCGATTCGCACGGAAACGTGATTAGGAAGGGATGTACAAAGAACTGCCTCGACATCTCGAAATCCTGCAAGCAGTGCTCGTGGAATTACTGTAATCGTGACTGTAAGTGATTGAACTGTCGCAGAAATCAAAAAATGAGCATTTCAGTCCAACGAAGTTACTACTACGATAAGGAGTGCTATGAATTTGGCCAAAAATCAGGAAGAAAGACAAAGATAGGCTTGTTTGTGTCAGTTGTGTTGTTAGTGTTAGGCATTGGCGTATGACGCAATTGATTTGTTGTTCGATTGACGTTGCCATATCGATGTGCAGGTAATTTGATACTTCTAGAGATCAGCGACACTTGATGCGAGCATAACTAACCCCTGACTGTCGTTTTACTCTTCAAGCCTTTGATCTTCTACGAAACTTTAGAAAAACACAACGGAATTGAGTTTAAAAAATGTTTTTAGAGAAGAGAATTTCAGTTTTTAAGACTACAATTTCAAATTTAAAGTTGTAAGCTAAACGCTGCTACGACCAAGTTGATATTCGTTTTAATGTCATAAACCAAGGCCCGTGAACACGAATTAATTATCTAAATCACTCTAAAATCTGAAGAATTTAGAGTTTTTTAAATTTTATTTTAAATTTTAACTATTTTCAATTAATTATAAACGAGATTTTTAAAAGTTCAAGTCGAAGTTTTTATTTCAAATAGATTTATAATTAAATGCATAAAATAAGCTAAATAACTACAGTAATCGATCAGGCCATGAGACAGACAGCTCCGAGAACAGCCACAAATGAGCTCAGCACTGTAGCAGACGATGCTTTCGGATAGACACCGCGACCAATTCCCGCACGAGGCTGATTGTAGCCGGCTCCGGTGCCAATAGCGCCTTGGCCTTGTCCGTACTGTCCACCACCATAGCGCTCCTGATTGTAAGGATCGAAGCCAGCGCCTTGCCAATTCCTCCCTGGTTTCCGCCGTAGACTCCGCCGCCACCGTTGTTCACACCTGCGCCTTGTCCAATGCCCGATCCACCACCGTAGGTGCCTCCCTGACCAATTCCTGATCCACCACCAAATCCAGCGCCTCGGCCGATGCCAGAATCTCCTCCATAGGTTGCTCCTCCACCGATACTGCGCCTCCGTATTCAGCGCCTCCGCCGATTCCTGAACCCGAGTTGTCGCAGTCTTCGTAGCCGGATGGAGTGTAGGCGCCACGAGCTGAAATTGAAACATCATTGTTGTTGTCACTGTGTGCTTGAAGAAGCAATAAACTGTTTCCGGTCTGAAAATGAGTCACTTTCGGAAGTATTAAGATAAGGCGTTGGTGCTGTCACATGACAAGTCGTACGATAAGAGCGCTATTAGGAACCACGACGGAAATAATAGGGATTGATGTTGGGGGAAATTTTGCAGAAATCAACGGAATTCAACAATAAATACTGAGTATCAAACGGTGATCTTCAACTTTTAAACATATTTTGGAATTCAAAAGAACGCTTAGCTTTGTGCTCATTCAAGAACAGGTACTGTAGTTCAAAAATCTCGACATTTAAGTTGTTTTAACCAAAATTCTGATTTAATTCTGAATATTCTGTAATCCTAAAAATGCAACTTACGAGTCTTGTTACAGTAATCATTTGCGCATCTTGTACATTGTCCTGAGAACGCGGTGCAGTCCTCCGAACATCCTTTCCTGATCGGCTGATTGAGGAAATTGGTCACCGTGTAGCAGAATGTCATCGGAGGGCATTCCTCCGCTACCGCTCGATTCAGACAGCTGCACTTGTCATGACAAGTGTCGCAAACCAACGATAAACCTGAATTTCAATATAAATCTGCCAAAAATCGCTTTTTACCTGTGGAAAACAGGCCTAACAGCAGCAGCGCACCCAACATTGCGCTTCAAATCGACAAAAAGTGGCGCTGAATTGGCGAAACAGTCAACAGCTCTTATCACCGCGAACGGAAGACGTCGTTCGGCGTTGAATGCGACGGCGACGGAGGACGAGCAGCGCGGCGATACGAGTTGTTGGCTTCTCGGAGAGGTCTTTTAGGGTAGCGCGCGCGCTCAAAATTGAATCCATCACGATTTCGGGTGGGCTGTTTACCAATCGATGAATCACACGCCTTCTGAGGCTTTGATGTTCGAGCGGTCGCTCGCTCGCTCGCAAGACATGCGCTGTGCGTGACGTGTCGTAAATGTAAATAGCATAGGAAGCAGGGAGGAAATTGTAAACTCGTGGATTTCACTGTGTGTGTGTGTGCTTATCGATTGTAGGGCTACCTATGGCCGGTCGGAGGCTACTGATCGATTTGCAAACAAATGAATCTGGGCTGAAAGAGAGCAAAACGTCTCAGAGCATGTTAGTTCTTGAATAATCCAAAAACTGGAATGAGCGTTGTAAGACAATATCTTCACAAATTATCTTCTATAAGACTAAATACTGAAATTCTCATTTCGTTTTCAAAAATTTCGAAGTCAAAAAGTCAAAAAATTTCGCATTCAATTCTCCATTTAAGGCGTCCAACGTGTAGCATTTAGGCGAAAACACAGCTTTAAAAGATTCCCAATCAAAACATTTGGCTTAATTCATTTTTAATGACAGCTTGGCACTGATTGCTATTTGCCTGTGTGTTCTTTCCACATTCAACATCGT
>MQUG01002673.1:0-10600 GCA_007213375.1 Steinernema feltiae | reverse complement strand
ATTCAATAATTAAATTTGATGTAATTGCTCAAAAACGTAGGAGTTCAAAAAACAATTCCACTAATTTACAGACTAAAGAGGCTCCTGCTGCAAATGTTTAGCAAACGACAATAAATTAAATATAAAAACGTTAATTTCGATCACCGCACCAAAAATATTTAATATTCACCTACTACTATATTGAAGCACAACCCAGAGCAAAGACATTTTCCCACTGTAAATATAACTGAAAAACAATTTCAACCAAGCATTGGCTTGACTCGTATTGAATTCATCATTTGTCTTTGTTGCGAGCAATCCTATGAAAAATCAGTAGGGCAAATGGGCAAAAATTCAGATCACAAGAATTAGGTCTTTTTTTGGCAATAATTGGAAATTCCCTTCAGAAGTTTCTGCAAACAAAAAAGTATCACTTTTAAAATTGCAAATTGCATTCTGATCAACGGGAAGTGTGAAGTTCAAGAGCATACCGCCAGCGATGCCAAAAATGATTTTTTGATTTAATCCGTGAAAATAAATTCAAGAAAAATGCATTTTTTCTTGCTTTATTTTTCATGAATTTGCGTCTAATACGCGAGAACTCCAAGAGAAGGTCAATTTTTTGTGCTGGTTGATTCAAAAATGCTTTTTATAATCAACGTTTGTATAAAAATAAATTCAAGAAAAATGCTTTTTTTTGAAGAGGGTGTCACAGGATGCAGTCAAAAATGCTTTTTGTATTAATCAACGTTTGTAAAAATAAATTTAAAAAAATCGAAAGGACGGAATCACAAAATTTTTAACATACCAATACAAAAATATCCATTGTCATGGACTAATTGATTGCTACAAATTGGTCAGATTTAGGTCAGCCCGCGAAATGCTATTCACACAGAAAACCACTGAATTGTTACTAACAATCGATCTCCGGCAAACGCATTAAACGTAAAACAAAAATATTTGGCCAAAATATTCACAAATGCTTGTATGAAATTTTGTTAAAAAATCTTTAGTGTCCATTACAGCGCCGATGTACAGGATGACCCAGAAGATGCGCCGATGCCGGACCAAAAATTTATTTGTGTTTTTTAAATTAATTTTAAAGTTAAGAAAAAAAAAAAAAAAAAATTTTGTTTGGTTGAGTACGGTGAACGCGGATTTTCTCTGCAATTTTCGGTCAATTTTCTCTGCAAAAATAACTTTTAAAGACTTGAAAAGAGATGTTATTAGAAATGTTATTATAATTGATTTTTTGAATTAAAATTTGAATTTGAAGCGCAATCAATTGTAATAAAATCAACGTATCGCCAACAAAAATTTAGTTTATTTAAATTTAGAGAGACATTGCTGTAAATTTGTTATTTAAAAATTGAGCGTTTGGTCTGGTTGCCCCGCATAAATGCTACTATTTACATGAAAATTTAAAACTCGGCACTTTATAATTTAATTTCATTTTATTTGTAAAAATAATGAGAAGTTCCGTACAAAAATAACCATTGTCATAGACTAATTGATTGCTACAAATTGGTCACATTTGGGTCAGGCCGCTCTGCATAGCGAAATGTACACAGAAAACCTCGTGACTGGCATTCGATCTCCGGCAAACGCATAAATTGCTTTAAACGCAAAACAAAATTTCCAAATATTCACAAATGTAATTTTGAAATTTTGATTTTGATAAATGATTTTGTATGAAATTTTGATAAAAGATCTTTTATGTGCAGTGCAAAAATAACTGTCAATAGATTTAAAAAAAAGCTTTTTATTTCTCAATAATAAGCATCTAGCTGAATAAGCATCTAAAAGTGAATAATTGTAACTGGATTTGAGAAATTGAGAAAAATGAACCTTGTTGAAACACGTTTCTTCCAAAGCAAAAATACGGTTTCTTGTTTGAATATTTCGCATTGAGTATCCGAAATACAATTTTTCATAGATGAAAAATGTTAGCGTGAGTTCACACACTTTCACAATGGGTTCACAAACTCTAAATGTCTTACTCAAAAATGTTATTAGATAATTAATTTTTTTAATTAAAATTTGAATTGAAAAATTTGAATTAAAAAAGTTTTTACTTTATAGCTTATAAGCGCAATGAATTGCAATAAAATCTTTTTTTTCGCCAACAAAAATTTAGTTTATTTAAATTTAGAGAGACATTGCTGTAAATTTGTTGTTTAAAAATTGAGCGTTTGATTTACAATTAAAACCAATTTGAACCAATTTGCAAGAAGTAACGACTATAACCTAAAATTTAGAACCTAAATAGAATTAAAATATGAACTTTCTTTCGAAAAAACTTTCGACCTTTAAAACTTTTAACTAAAAAACAAAAATTGAGCGTTTGATTTACTATTGAAACCAATTTGCAATTTACAATTTACTGAAGTAACGATTGTAACCAAAAATTTGCAAAACTCCAAATTTTGATAGTTATTCGTGAAAACGTAAGCGATTTTTTATTGAAAATTTCAAGCTAAACACTAGTCGCATAAATTTATCGGAAAAAACACAGATCTGGTTGCTTAAAGAAAGACTGATTGATTTCGTAATTTTTTGCAAAGTTAACCTGCATTATCTTCAGATTGAGCGCACATTTCGCAAAAATAGGTGAAAAGGTTATTAATTAAAATCGAGAATTGAGCTTTAACAAAATCACTGAAAAACACATCTGTCGGACTCATTTACCAAAATAAAATTTCTTTGAGTTAATAATATGACCGGGAAGATCATGCTCAAAAATTAAACTACATTTTTTCGTACTTAAAATTAAATTAATTAAATGTTGAATTTAATTCGAATAGGTTTGTTCAAACTCAAAACGCGGATCATTTAAACTTAAAAAAACACAATTGTGGCGGCTTCATTTTTATTGAAAAAATCAGAATCTGAAAAATTTGAAAATTACGAATTTTTGAGTTACTTAAAGTAGACTCGACAAAGCTACAAAAAATGCATATTTTGAATTTGAATTTTTCAGTTTTTGTTTTTAAATAACGATTGTGCCACTTTTAGCCTAGCTTTCTGTCACCCGCGCAAAAAAAACTTGAGTGCAAAAATATGTTGGGCTGAAAAATACTCACAAATTAAAGTACGTTTTTTATTAATTATATTTTAATATAATTTAATATTGAATATTCGGGGATTCGGAGAGCAATCGGCTCGAGAGCGCGCAACAATTGCAAGCACATTACGATGGATCTAATATACGCTTTTTACAGCTCACTTTTAAAAACTCACATAATTTACATTTCATTCCCAAAAATTAGACTACATTTTTTCGAATAAATTTTTTTATAGAATCAATTTAAAAAATTGCAGAGTATCTGTTCAATGTTAATATTGACAAAACAAATTAGAAACAAAAAGAAGCGGGTTGTGGACAAGCGCAAAAAATACAAATAACTAAAATAGATTTTTGAACAATAAATGATTTATAAAGCCGGCTTTCAATAAATGAATTATTATTTTTATTACATTTTATTATATTATAAAATTATTATTATTATTATGAGTGAATTTATTGTCAAAAAATTTATATTATTCGCATTCCGGATGTTTTTGCGCAAAAATATAACTATTCAAGTGCTTGCAACAATTCATAAAAAAATACAATTACTTGTTTTTTTGCACAATGTAACGATCTATTATTGCAAGTGTGACAATGCTACAAAAATTTGTATTTGAAGCATCCAAAAATGTTATTGAATTAAAAACAATGAATTTATGCGAGTATTTTGTGCACGTGATTAAATCTTAAAAATCGTGAAACCAACCGGACATCAAAAATATCAATTTTTCATCTGCGTTCTTCTTATAATAATTCCGGTACCCTTTAGTTCTATCCGGTACCCCTTAGGTCTATCCGGTACCTCTTCAATTAATTTTTAAGAAATTTGAAATTAATGCAGTAAGCAGATTAATTACAAAAAAGAATTAAAGAAAAAAAGAAAAAATGAATCAACATGAGCGTTGAAAATAATGTATTTGCAGATTCCCATGTTGTTTGGCTGCGCAATCAGCACTGTTTCAAAAATTTATACCTTTAGTTGCTTAAAAATGAGAAGTGGATTATTCGATGTGAATATTTCCTGCGGTTTTAGGCTTGACAAGTTCATCAGCAAAATACATCCTCTTGATGTTTATAAAAACAATTTTTGTACAATTGTACAAAAACAAAAATTAAATAGCACACATATTGTATACTGTAAAGCCTTCAGCTCAAATTGGTTTGCGCAATTGATTGAAATTGGCGCAGTAAGACGGAATAATTATGGTTTGTAAAATCATAATTATTAATTAATTGATTATAACTATAATACGTACACATTCATCAACAAAAATACATCCTCTTGATGAACAAAATTGAATTAACAGGAGCGTTGAAAAGAATGTATTTACCAATTGTAATGTTGTTTGGCGAAGCGTATGTATCAAAAAATTTGTACTAGTTGCTTTGGAAAGGCCGCTGTTCTAAGCTTCTGATTAACAAAAATTATTTGGAAACAATTTAAGGGAATGTTATTTTTCAGAACGATTCAGTGAAAAACACACATTTTAAAGAAAAATTAATAATAGTTCACGATACTTGGAGAATTTCCCCAATTAAATAGTATTTTCTAAAACCTCCAGACTAAAGTGGTTTGCGATATTAAAGATCACAAAATTCGGTTGAGAGCAGTACACGTCAAAAATTGACTCGAAAATTGTGTTAGTTGCTTTGAACATAGTAGTTCCAAAAAACTCTTTTTGCAACCATTTTTTTGATCACAAATTGCCTTTTCTTTTTAGTGTGAACAAAAACTTAAGGATTGTTATTAGCGAGAGCTCATCAAACAGAAATATACTTGATTTTGATTTAAAGTAATGTTTGCTTGTTGAGTAGATCCGACGACTTGATCTACAGACCGTTATGCTTGTTATTCTTTGCACTCTCGGCCAGAAAAGTGAACATAATTTAAATTGTCGGCACAATTTCAAACATAGGGGCGAAATTCAGGGCACAAAATATTTCTTGTTCGTCTAAAGTATTTTGTGGTCGGCGAAACTTCCATGGTCGGCTAAAATACTGCGTGGTCGGAAAGTACACTTGTGCCAAATTCAGAAAGTCAAAAATAAAATTATTACTTATGGATTTTGCCTATTTATTTATTTATTTATTTAAGTACACACAGACATTATTACAGGGTTCAGGTAATGTGGACAAAAAAGGTGGGTCGAAGAAGGTGTGTAGGGTGGGTGAATTTAAGATTCACCAGAAATTATTCACCAGAAAATATATCTACAAAATCTCAAAATAATTTTCTTTGTAAAAGCCAAAATTTGCAGTTTTACATAGTTAATTACACAACGTTCAAAAATTGAATTGAATAGATTAGACTTTGGTTTTTGGTAGAATTTATTATTTCGTAAAATACATCCAACGGCTACAAAAGGCTCCAAACCAATAAAAAAACGCCTTACTAAATCGATGTTTGGAGAAAATAGTGGTTCCTTTTTTTTTTTTGATAAATGCGAATATCAAAACGAGTCTGAAATACAAATATGTAAAAGTTATTTTTGAAAAAATCTGCGAAAGGAGTAGATTGCAAAAGATTTAAAAAAAACAATAAAATAAATAATTGTGTTGGATATATTCTTAATCTCTGGTTATCCTGCTCATTAATCAAAGTTATCTGTGGACTGAAGTCGATTTTTCAAAAATGCTTTTTGATTTAATCAACGTGTGTGAAAATCTGCAAAAATGCATTTAAAATGCGAAAAAGACGAAAAATTATATTCGGACCTTCTGTCTTAACCAAAGGAGACGATAACACGGACATGGTGGCTGTGAACGAAAACATTGACCTGGCCGTTCTTCCAAGGGCGTATTAGGAATCTTCAAAAATTTAACTTTCAACTGACCAAAGATCATAAACTCAGCGATGTGCGTGCGGATACATTGAATTGCAGCGCTCTGTTGGTTGTTGTCCAATAAATGCAGATCAAACCAATAAATGCAGAAAAAAATGAACAATTTAAATGGGAACGATTAAACACAAAAATACAAATTCAAATTTGGAAAAATATATTTGAAATATTTGTATTTGAAAAGAACGTTGTGATTGAGACATCGCAATGTGTTATTGGTGTGCGTTTACAGCTGATTAAAGACTAAATTTTTTTTTAGGGGGGGAGGAAATAAAACAAAATGCATTGACCATTCATGGACCCACTGCGGACGTTAAAAATGTTATTAACTTCATGAGGAATCTCAAAAAAAGTTTAGACGTTATTTTAACCGTATCTTTGCTGAATAACACATGAAGCAAAGATCCAATGCGACCACTCAATGAACCATCCCTTACACCATAAAGCTCAAGGATTCGCTTAAAGAGCAAAAAACTGAAGCTAGTTGCTCAAAATAAATAAATACAAAATAAAGAAGTCAACGATTTATGTCTTTAAAAGTTGAAGTCCACCTGTTGCTGCAAAAAAAAAATTGCATTTAAATTTTAAATCATTATTAACGAAATTAAAATATTCAAACAAATTCAAATGTTTCAATACTACAAACAAATCACATAAATTCCAAACATTCCAAATTTAACGCCGTCAGCACCGTTAGCGACCACCAGCGAAAACAAGTCAAGGTACAATAAACTGCAATACAAAGCTGCAATGTGGAGCGAGTTTTCAAAAACGGAAAATGTTGTTTAAAAAATTAATAATAAAAAGTTAATAAAAATTAGCATAAAAAAAAATTGGATTAGCAGATATAGGAAGCTTAATCCGATTCCAAAAATCAAATGAAAAAAAGCGTACACCGACTCGTTGATTCATTGTTGTAGTAGTTTATTTTGGCCGACCGAACAAACCGGTACGAGTTACGAGAACAAACCGGTACCGGTATTTATCTGTGCAAAAATATGCTGTATGGTGTAAATACTTTTTTGCCGATCAAAAAAGCATATAGATATGACTTTGAAATTTAAAACAAAATTTTCGTATTTTTGACGTAACAAAGATGTTGACGAATTTTGATATTTAATTGAAATTTTCCACACGTTTTATTATGTGCGTAATTTTTTTAAAAACATTGGTAGCGAAGATTCAGTCCAAAAAATAACGATTTGGGTTTAGAGACATGTTCTTGTATTGAAAATGTTTCTGATCATATGTCGCAGAGCTGTGATGACAGAAATTCAATATTATCATTAACGTTTTGCTTGAAAAAAAACAAATTCTGTGTCATCAACATCGTTTTTGTACAAAGAATCTCTCTACTATGTTTTGATGTGTTATAAATATTCCCACAACTGAACGTCAAAAATATAATTCAATTGATTTTTTTATATTAATATATTAACATAAATATGACTTTGAAATTTAAAACAAATTTTGCAAACACTGCGTTTCAAGCATTCTTACCTAAAATAATCGCAGTTATACTCAGCATACTCAGCTATACTCAGCTTGTGATCAATAACAAAAGTGGTCGTATCCCAGCGACACGCCAAAATCAGTTAACCAATCTTTGTGTCTTCATTTTAGAAACGTTCTGGTTAGGGCAAAAAATGTTTTGGTTGTAATTAATAAACTTATAGATGGAGTTTAAAGATGGAAACAAATTGCAACTGTGTTCAAAAGGGTCTGAGGTACACAGTAGATGCTCCGACTCTTCGAAGACAAAAAGTGACTACTCTTTAAAGCGCAGATTGCGCGAAAAATTGGTATTTCGCTTGGTTCAGTGTGCAGACTAATATTTTTTTAACAAAATGTTAAAACAAAGGAATTTCTCACAAATTAAAACCATTTATTAGCTTAAAGTGTTAAATGAAAGATGCCAAACGTGTTTAATACGTATAATACGCATACAAACACGGCAAATACGCATTGTTTAAGAAACCAAATTCAGCACTTAGAGTACTGAAAGCAAATGAAAAAAAAACACAAAAACACAAAAAACACAAAAAAAAACAAAATGATTCAATTACCATTGGTAAGTACAGCACGCGCATCTCATTTGCACCTCGCAAAAAAATTTTAAAATTGGTTTTCTCAATTTTAGTCGCATAAATTTATCGGAAAAACACAGATCTGGTTGCTTAAAGAAACGACTCCAAAAAATGAATTTTTGCAATAAAAATTGAATTAATTTGATGTTGATTTTAATTATAGTTCAAAACGACGGTACATTATACAAATGTACGGTCTACAAAAATTTTCTTGATTGATTAGTAATTTTTTGCAAAATTCACCAAAAATAAAGTTTCTTTGAGTTAATAATATGACCGGGAAGATCAAGCTCAAAAATTAAACTACATTTTTCGTAAGTACAGCACGCGCATCTCATTTGCACATCCACGAAGTTAACAAGTGTGATCGACAAAAGTCCAATTTTTTTATAAACTTTCCTCTGTAGATCAGAAGAAAGGAACGAAGAATCGACAAAAATATTGTTGTTGATTTGGATGAATCCAATCCACAGGAACAAAACTTCCGGTTCCACTCATCGGTGCATTGTCGCAATCAGCAAAGAATACAATGCTAACATGAACAAAATCAAAAGTTGTGGCAATTTTGATTATTCATTATAGATTAATAAGTGGTGAGATACAAAATAGGTCCGCAAACTTTGTCAGTAAATCTGCAATTAATGCGTAAATGCAGTAAATGCGCAATATCCAAAAATTTACCGTTTTTTTATTAAATTTTTTGGTCTTTATTATTGTTCAATTCGCTTGTAAAGCACTAAAATCTGACACTGAATTTTTGTAATGTGCGACAATTTGTAATTAACCTTCAAAGAACAATTATCAAATGAAGAAGATTTTATCGAAACATGTTAATTTGTTGAATATAAAAAAATTGGAATTTCATAGACCAATTTGAAAAACTCGTCTTTTAGGCTGATTCCATCGGTACCTAGATTTTAGATTCATTGCTAGGTTGATGGTTGATTATACAAAAAAATTACTTTTCGATCTATATATTGCGTTGATGATCCACCGATCACTCAAACAACAAACCAAAATTGATTTAAAAATAGATTTTTAACACTGAAATCAAATCAAATGTTGCGGTAACTGTGAAGATTCACTTCAACTCAATAAAAGGCGAGATACAGAATTCTGCCGCAAACTTTGTCAGTAATGTCCAAAAATTTTATTTTTGGTTAAATGTGTTTCCTTTGGTTGCATTTTAAGTAAATCAAAAAAAAAAATTCATATGTATGAGTAAGTACCTATTTATTTGTCAGGTTTACATTTTTTTATTTTTTTTATGTTTACGTCAGGTGCGAACGTATGAATTTTGGTGCTCTGCGCAAAACAAAAAAAATATCCACGTGACGAAGAACAAAAATAAGTTCTTTTGTTCTCCGAGATCACTACATGTTATGCGTATTGATAACAAAACGCACCGTTGCGCAATAATGTTGCATGCAGAGTTCTTTTTGCAAAATAAAAAAACAAATCACCTTCCTGGCGACGCAGACTTTTCGACATAAGCTATTTTGAAGGAGACATTTAGGAAAGTCAAAGGATGGTTATCACAGATTCAAAAATTATTAAGCTTGAATTAGTTTTGTCTTGAACATCCACGGTGCGAAAGACAATCCAGCTCAAAAATATCGTTGTTTGGTTCTTTCTCTTCATAGTCTCTGTTTCTTTTGATCATAATTTAAGAAACGAATGACAGGTTTTTCAAAGAAAATTCCAAAAATTTGTTCAACGTATGGGTGAAAATGCTAATTAAATTAAAAAATAATCGTCCCGTTTTAAAAATACATTGACATGCAAATATGATTCGCGCAGATACAATTAAAACTGCGGACAAGACTTCAAAAATTCATTAAAAAATTATGGAATCCAGGTATGAAAATTAAGATAAATTAATTGAAACAAAGAATTTCAGCGCATAAAAAATTCTTGTTATTTTCTCTCATTTTCTCTCATTATTATGATCATCAGCTTGAAGCGTGGAAACAATGAACAAGACACAAGTATCTCCAGTTTTTAACGCTCTTCTGATGAATAGTTTAGAAATAGTGATCATCACTATGATAAATGCGTTGATGGCTGTGCGCTAACATAAAAAAAACACGTAATACTTTAACCGTTTGCATCAAAGACCAGTATGAGCCGATGTGACCGAAAGCAACAATAATATGGGCCGATTTTTTGATAGAACGGAAGAGAAAATGATTATATCCGTGATGTGAGCACAATTGTGCCGTAGAGTTTGAGTAAAGGTGCCTTCAGCCAAAAAAAATGAAAAAGAATAAGATGATCAGTTGATCTCATTCTCATAGCGCAATTATCGCAATATATTAGAAAATTTTTCGCTTCAGCTAAGGCCTTTAAAGCTTGTTTTATCGATTTTAACGGTAGCAGTGCAAAATGACAAATTTTTTTTCTCCACCATTTTTTACGAGTTTTCACGAATTTAAAAATTGGTGGGAATCATGTGTTGAAGTTGAAGAAGCAAAAAATTATAATTTTGATTTTCTTGTTTCACAAGATTTTTACTAGTTAATCTACAGAAAAATGTTACACAATTTTATTGTCACGTCATAACAACCTAACCATTACCAAAAATTCAGATCAATTTAAAAAAAAACAATTTGGTTAACGTTGCC
>MQUG01002669.1:0-13502 GCA_007213375.1 Steinernema feltiae | reverse complement strand
TTATTTGGTTTAAGTCGTCATATTAAAAAATAAGGCCTACGCTCTATGTCTTGTCGCAGCGGTCTTATTTTTGCCTCTAAACGATTGATATCCAAATAAAATACTTTGGTTAATAGTTCAATGAATTTTTGTTATCGCAACAGAGCCAGCACTTTTTCGATAACTTACATACAAGTCTAGATAGGGAAGCTCAATATCTAAAGGTCGAATGACGGTGTTACTGTTGATTAATGGCGCAATATAGCTTGGCAAAAATTGTTACAGCCTAAGCCCGCCCCAACTGAATTAATATTCAATGAAATATTGTCAAGCTTTTTGGACGATATTCAATTCAATATGATTATGTTTGGCAAACTCTAAAATGGTGTTGTGCAAAGTCGTGGATTGTTCTTCAGCAGGAATAATAAAATCGATCCCATGAGCGCTTTAACAGGGATACGTTCATACTTGGCTAAAGGATGATCTTTGGGTAAAACAAAAATTAACGGTTCACGGAGCACAAATTTACTTTCGATTTCATCATTATGAAAATTGTGCCTGCTAAAGCTGATATCCAGCTCCCCCTTTTTCAATGCACGCATTTGTTCAAGGTTGTTTAAACTTAATAACTCAATTTTTAGCTCAGGATTTTGTACCCTTAAATTTGGTAAGACATAAGGGAAAATCTTTATTTCAGCCACGGGTACAAACCCAATCCTTAACAATAGCTGTCTGGCTTTGGAGACCTGTCTTGCCATAGCAACAGCCTTATCGGCTTGTGCTAAAGTTAAGCGTGCTTGCTCCAGAAAAACAGCACCTTCTTCAGTAAGTTCAACTTTACGCTTGGTCCGATTTAACAGCCGAACACCGACATCTTCTTCAAGATCTTTGATCTGCTGGCTGAGTGAGGGTTGTGCTGTATAAAGTCTCAATGCTGCTTTGCTAAAGTTGAGTTCTTCAGCCACAGTAATGAAGTATCTCAGATGTCGTAATTCCATATAACGCGTCCAAAGAATAATCCAAAAAATGTCTTACTAAGATTTTCAAAGAGTATAATCTATAAACAACTGTCAGGTGAAGACGATTATAGTATTTAGAAAATAAATGAACTTTTCAAAATCATTGTTATTTTAATATAGAAAATAACATGGTGAATAATTGGTAAAATATCTTAATTAAAACAAAAAATATTTCTCTAAGCTCTAGCCTAGAAGCGGTCATCTGTACAAAGTTGCATCAATTTATCTACGGCCCTTACTTGTCATAAGCGTACTTTCAGGAATGGAAAAATTGATATCGATGTTTTAATTGATGTATCTCGTCATCAATCTATAGCGGCCCAAATTTATATGAATGAACACTTGAAAAGTGTTTGATTGTACTGATTTAAGTCGTTGCAATCTGTCTGATAAACATGATCATGCTGAGGATTACTAAAACCGACTTGGAGATACAGGGCAAGGTCGGTTTAGTCGTCATGGATAGTTAGCTTGATCAGGGTGTTTATGATGATGTTTTTGATATCACTTTATCTCAAAACACTTAGACGGAAGGCTTCTTTAGTTTCAAATGCAAAATTGGAAATGGGTTACCTTCAGCATCAAGTTCTGAACGCGCAATTTGTTGGAACTTATGTTTCTTATAAAACTCCAAAGCACGAATATTTTGTTCGTTGACATCTACCTCATGCGCACCTAACTCAAGGGCTTTTTGAATGAGCATGGAACCGATGCCTTGATCAAAAAATTTAGGGTCAATAAATAACATTTCAATCTTTTGATAAGCCAGTCCCATAAACCCAACGATTTGACTTTCACGTTCCACATGAAACAACCGCACATGATCAAAATAATGATGCTGAATGATGAGCGTTTTAATTTGTAAGATATGCTGTTCGTTTAAAAAGTCATGAGTCGCACGTACAGAAGCTTCCCAAATTTTTAATAATTGTGGATGAGACTGCGACGGAGTATTTAGAATATTGGTTAAATTGGGTTCCATAAAAGATTCACTCAATTGTGAAAAGCAACAAAAAATAAAGAAAAATCACAGATAGTTTCGCTAATATGAAGCAGGACAGATATAAAAATCAAATTGATGTATTTGATGATAAAAAACAGGACAATAAATGTCAGATTCCAACAAAATTGTTGTATATGCAGCACTTTTGGGCAATTTAGCCATTGCTCTGGTTAAGTTTGTTGCCGCTTATATTACAAATAGTTCGGCGATGCTCAGTGAGGCAGTCCATTCTGTCGTAGACACTTTAAATGAAATCTTATTGCTGTATGGTTTAAAAAAATCACAACAGCCTGCAAATTATCATCACCCCTTTGGTTATGGGCGAGAGTTATATTTCTGGGCCTTTATTGTCGCATTGTTGGTTTTTGCTTTAGGTGCTGTAGTTTCAATTTATCAGGGTATTCAACATATTCGTCATCCAGAAGTTATACAATCCCCATTGGTCAATTATGTGGTACTCGGGTTTGCGCTGCTTTGTGAAGGCACTTCATGGTTTATTGCCTTGAAAACATTTAAAAAGACCAAAGGTCAAATGGGATATTTTGAAGCTTTTCGTCGCAGTAAAGATCCGACAACCTTTACAGTTTTATTTGAAGACTCAGCAGCTTTAATTGGCTTAATCATTGCATTGCTGGGAATATTTTGTGCTCAGCAGTTTAATTTACCCGTTTTAGATGGTGTGGCTTCGGTACTGATTGGTGTTGTCTTAGCCATCTCAGCCCTGCTTTTGGCAAGGGAAACCAAAGGGTTGTTGATGGGTGAAACAGCAGATCCAAAACTGCGTCATAATGTATTGAAAATTGCTCAGGAAGATCCTGCCGTGTATTCAGCAAATGGCGTACTGACTGAACAAATGGGTGCACATCAAGTGATTGCTTCTTTAAGCTTAGAGTTTAAAGATAGTTTAACTTCAGATGATATCGAAGCCTGTGTGAACAGAATTGAAGCAAAGATTAAAAGTATTCATCCCGAAAATCGTGGCATTATTCGTGAAGCCACAAACACAGCAAGTATGGCTTGAAAGAATGAAAGGGCGTTTAGAGTAATCATGTCGAAACAAGAGCCAATGGTCCGTCTTGAAGATACAACGGTACAAGACAACACAATGCAAATAAGACTGTTCCATCTCAGCAAGTTCAACAATTGCATTATCGAATTGATACTGAAAATTGTCTGTCACACACATGGTATAAACCTGTATTTAGTGTGATTGGTTTCAAATCAAACACAATGGTGAACGGTTCTTTAATGAAGTACGTAGACCCACAAGGTCGTAGCCGTTGGGATTTGATGAAATGGCTGGGTACCCGAAAAATCATATACTTGGAATGTGGATACTCAAAAAGAATCATCAGAATTTTATGCAGCAAAAACGCGTATTACCTCAGAATCGACCAGATGCTGATGAGCATGATTGGCAAATCTGGTTTGTGAGCCATGCGACTGTACTGGTTCAAATTGGTCCCTATAAACTTTTTAACTGATCCTGTTTGGGCCGACTATGTCAGTCCAAAACATGGGCGTGGACCAAAACGTGTGATTCCTGCTGGAATTGCTTTAGAGCAATTGCCAGAGATTCATGCAGTTTTACTCAGTTCATAATCACTATGACCATATGGATTTAGCCTCTTTAAGATGGCTACACAACAAGTTTTGCCATGCCAATCTATACAGGTTTGGGCAATGCCTGTTACTTGCCTAAAGAGTTCCATGTGATTGAGATGGACTGGTGGCAATCTGCATTGTTTAAAAACTTAAAAATTATTTATACCCCAGCACAGCATGGTTCGGGTCGTGGTTTACGTGATCAGAATATTGCATTGTGGGGCGGTTTTTCTGTGGTATCGCAACATGGTCATTTCTTCTTTGCTGGCGATACGGGGTATTCACCGCATTTTAAAGAAATTCAAAAAACGTTTAGGTTCACCGCGAATTGCGTTATTGCCAATCGGTGCGTATGAACCAAGAGCGTTAATGAAATATATGCACATGAATCCACAAGATGCTTTTCAGGCGCATTTAGATTTACAAGCCAAGCGTTCTTTAGCAATTCATTACCGTACTTTTCAATTGACGGATGAAGCACGGGAACAGCCTGAGCAGGATTTACAAAAGGCTATGAAGAATTCATCAAAAATGATTAATCCATTCTACTGTATTCGTGAAGGCCGTAAATTGGTGGTGTAGTGGACCCTTATTGAGCCATAAAAATTGAGAGCGCTAAAAATGATAAAATATTATCCAGTACTTTGTTATTTTACTTGGTGATGAGCTCAGTCGCTGCAAAATCTATAGAAGTCATTCAAGCGGCTAAGGCGGATTGTGTTTCAGACGAGCCATGTGCTGTTGTAGACCAATCTGCAGCAGTCGAAGATTTTGAACCTGAGGATTATACGAAAAGTATTAAGCCTTCAAATGAAAAATATGATTTGGAAATGGGGGATAAATGGGAGCTGATATACCAAAATTCAGATACTCAATTCTTTGAAAATGATCTGCGATTGGCCGATACTATTCAGCTTGCTCAAGCTTGATCAAAAGTGTGAACCCAAAAAAACAATATACGATTAATTATTATCAAGTATTGTGTAAGGATCGGACATTTACACGGTTAGAACAGTTTAAAAGTCAGGACGATAAAAACTATAAAACTGGTTAAAAAGGTAGAGCATTATCGTCAGACACAACCCTTTAGTCAGGCAGGTGAAATACTTCCAGTTTTGGAAAAGCTGTGTCAGGATTAGGGGGTATTTACCCAAACTAAAAAATAGTGTTGATTCCTGATTGAAAAATCAAGGGAGATGAATAATGAAAATAATCCAAACTTTATTGATGTTATTGGCATTATCTAGTACAGCTTTTGCTGAGACTCAAAATATACAAATTAATCAGAATAATTTTGAGTTGAAAACTGTATTGAATCAAGATGATGTTGATTTATTACGTAAAGATATTGAATTATATCGAAATAATCAAAAGTTGCTCACGCATACAATTTATTCAACCAGTGGTGATTGTAGTATTAGCCAAATTGAATTGGGCGATTATGAGGTCAAAGATAACAATATTATTTTTTATAGTTATTGGGCCTCAGGTGATCGGCAGGGCTCTGGACTTATCCTTATGGTGTGCGCAAACAAACCTATACTGTAGATGCAAAGGGTAAGGTGAAATTAGTCAGTGCCGTACTATATGTTGAAGATATTTTGGGTGATCCACTTAGCACAAACCCAGATGAGGAATACCTTCAATTTTGCATACCGCTCCCAAAACCAAACAACAACAGCGTGCACTGAATGAATATATTAAAACCATGCAAAGTGATTATAAAGGTCGTTTTGTGCATGGACAGGAACGGGTGCGCTTAATTCAAGATGTGAAAAGCAAACTCGCTAAGCAAATTGCCACTGAAACCAAAGGATGGAAAGAGCAGTTTGGTACAAATGTGCGAATGTAAGTTTATTCGGCTTTTGAGCATTGAGAAGTTGAATTGCGACAATAGACAGTGCAGCCATTGCGGTATTCATGATGAAAGGATTAAAACCCTGCGCAAAATAGTGTGGATAAACGATCGCTACAACCAGTAAAAACAACAGCATCGCGATGATATTTAAATAATGCAGAATTTTTGATTGTCTAAAAATAAGAAATAATCCACCAAATATGATTTCTCCAAATCCTGAGAGTTCAATAAGTCTAGGAATGGGCAACAATTGAATCCCTGTAAATTGCCAAAATTGTTGCTCTTCGATAACTTTATATATGATTTTAGGGATAAGTCCCTGATAGAACCATAATACAGCCAGTGAAATATGAATGGTCAATAGGGCATTCTGAAGTGCTTTAGAATTTTGCATCAATGCTATGTTCCAAGAAATGTTTTTTATTTTCAGATGAAGGCAGTAAACACTGCTCAGTTGTACCAAATAAACGATAGCGATTTAAAGCGATTCGGCGGTATAGAAAATCTCGGATAAATTTGGGTATCCCATAACCCATTTTTAAATATGAAAAGGGTCGTCCTAAGCTTTCAATCACTTTTAAAAATGCAGTGGATTCACTATAGGCTTGCCCATTTTTGATCACCAACATGCTATCAAATTGCTCTGTGGGCATTTGGTAATGTCTTAAGATGTCTTGCCCTACTGGTGATTGCACCGAAGTTAATTTAAATTGTGCCTGTGTATCATATTTGATTAAAAACTTTGCCCAGCCATTACATAACACACAGATTTCATCAAATAAAATGATGTCATGTTGTTGAATTATCGCTTCAATTTCTGTTGCATGGCTTTACTCGCGATTGGGAGTTTCTTCAATATAGTGCATTTACACAAAATAAAAAACCGCCCGAAGGCGGTTTCTATTGAATGACTTTTATTGAGCTAGGCTTATTGAAAACCAGGATGACCTTTACCAGGATCGCTATCGCGTGCAGCTTGTGCATCTGCAACAGTTAAGCCCAAGGCTTTTGCCACGCCTTCACCATAGGCTGGATCACATGCATAACAATTACGGATATGACGATACTTAATAAAATCAAGTGCATCACCCATCGCACCCGCCGTATTATCAAACAGTGCTTGTTTTTGCGTATCATTCATTAAATTGAATAAAGCGCGTGGTTGGCTGAAATAATCCGAATCATCTTGGCGGAAATCCCAATAATCTGCATCACCACTGATTTTTAATGGTGGTTCTTTAAACTGAGCTTGTTCCTGCCATTGGCTAAAACTATTCGGTTCATAGTGTGGTAAACCGCCATAGTTTGCATCGACACGGCCTTGACCATCACGGTGATTAGAATGAACAGGGCAACGTGCAGCATTGACAGGAATTTGTTGATAATTCACACCCAAACGGTAGCGTTGAGCATCGGCATAGTTAAATAATCGCGCTTGCAACATACGGTCAGGTGAAACACTGATACCTGGAACTAAGTTACTTGGTGCGAAAGCCGATTGCTCTACATCAAGGAAGAAGTTTTCAGGATTTTATTCAGCTCAAACTCACCCACATCAATCAGTGGATAATCTGCATGAGGCCAAACTTTGGTAAGGTCAAATGGATGATAAGGGACTTTTTCTGCATCTGTTTCAGGCATGACTTGAATTTGGAGCTTCCATTTTGGGAAGTTACCATTTTCAATCGAATCAAATAAATCACGTTGATTACTTTCACGGTCTTTAGCAACAACTGCTTCCGCTTCAGCATCGGTTAAATTTTCAATGCCTTGTTGAGTACGGAAATGAAATTTGACCCAAAAACGTTCATTGTTTGCATTGATAAAGCTGTACGTATGACTACCAAAACCATGCATATGGCGGAAGCTTTTTGGAATACCACGATCAGACATCACAATCGTCACCTGATGCAAAGCTTCAGGTAATAACGTCCAAAAATCCCAGTTGTTGGTTGCACTACGTAGATTGGTTTTAGGGTCGCGTTTTACGGCTTTATTTAAATCTGGGAATTTACGTGGATCACGCATGAAAAAGACGGGAGTGTTGTTTCCAACGAGATCCCAGTTACCTTCTTCGGTATAGAACTTGAGTGCAAAACCACGAATATCACGTTCTGCATCTGCTGCACCACGTTCACCAGCTACAGTAGTGAAGCGTGCAAACATTTCTGTTTGTTTGCCAATTTGTGAGAATATTTTAGCGCGTGTGTACTGAGTAATATCGTGAGTTACGGTAAATGTACCAAAGCACCTGAACCTTTTGCATGCATTCTGCGCTCAGGAATAACCTCGCGTACAAAGTTGGCCAGTTTCTCGTTTAACCATAAATCTTGTGCCAGTAGAGGACCACGTGCGCCTGCCGTTAAACTATTTTGGTTGTCTACAACAGGTGCACCAAAAGCCGTTGTCAGGTGGGTTACAGGACATTTTTTTGAGTCTTGGCTCATTCTATTTCTCCATTTTTAATTAATCATGTATTCATTTTTGAATAGATGGAATAGATAAAGAATATTCGCTATTACATGACATTAACCGTAATTGAAAAACCAATATAGTGAACAATTGTTAAATCTAGTTGATCTAAAAATAAATGATTTGTCATTTATTTTTAGAAACAACTTACTGGTCTTTATCTGCTTTAAAATACTGTTGTTTAAGGAAGAGCAAGCAATGTTTTAAAGCGATAACTTTACTTTAGAGTGATTTTTTATATTTGTGAAATTGATAAAAATATTATTATTGATTTGTTTTGGCGATTAATGGGGGAGCAGAACTTTGTGTGGTGTGAAGTAAGTGATTTTATATAAAACCGCCTGAGCGTGATTTTTTCAGCATTTAAAGCCTATATAGAAAGTTTTGAGTAGATAGATCTAGTTTTTTATTAAATTTCTTATAAACTATATTGTGTTTATTTTCTACATTGTATGTTAAATTTTACTTAATTGTTTTTACTAATATAAACATATGTACCTAAAAATTAAATGCCTCTCTCTAAGTTGCAAGGGTTAAAGGCTTTTTACTAAAACAAGAATTTATTTGCCAAACTTTCTCAATTTTATCATTCGAAATATGGCTCAACTATTTTCTTTTTTATAAAACAAACAACAAGATAATTATGGAGTATAACCATGAATCATAAGATTTTTTTATCTCAACTTTCTCAAGATGAGATATTGAAATTGTCTACTGACGAAATTCAACAGCGTATATTGGCTGAACAAGAATTTATAAATAAACAACCTCATAAGAATTTTTTAGCAGCAACACATGGCTCCAAAACTAAAAATGGTGGGTTAGTTAAAGCAAGCATTAATCAACGAGTGAAAGCAGAAGACCACCTTATTGCCGCAGTAGGGGATGAAGCCATTTATCAAGATGGTTCACGCTCTAAAATCATTTCAGGCGCTGGTGAGGAAGGGAAAATCGAAGGTTTTGAGGTAGCGTTTGTTGGAAGCCGTTTGGAAAATGGTGATGAAATTATCGAAAGTCTACAATCAAGTTTTGTATTCCGTTTATATGCGGATAGAGCAATTCCTGAAGGATTTTTAAATCATGATTAATTTCTAAAGGGGAAAATCATGGCTAAAGGTTTTGCGATAGATCACTCTATGACTGATCATGGTGGAATTATTAGGGCAACTCAAATGAGCGCTTCTCAAATGGGGAGCTTGTTTTTAGTTGCTGGTGATGGGCATTTTTGTCCTAAATGTAAGTGTTGGTCGAAAATTATTAAAAGTCACGATCATATTATTTTTGATGGTAAAGCTGTTGCTTATGTTGGTGATCAACTCACTTGTGGGGCAAAAATTTTACCAAAGCAGGATCATGTTGTGGGGGATAGTCAGGGTTCTAGTTTACGTTCCCTTGCTTCTAATTTTCAGCATACTAACTCTCAACAAAATTTAACTAATAACTTAGTAGTTGGTAGTTATAACATGATCTTTCTTCTTAAAGATGGTCAAAATAAACCTCTAACTAAAATGCCTTACACATATGAAGTTGATGGTATATCTAAAATAGGGACGACTGATGATAAGGGATGCACAGATCCCATACAAACTAATGGTGAAAAAGTTATTAAGGTCTATATTGGCAATAATTTAAATAATGCAAATGATCACGGTAAGGTATTAATTGCAACGGCTAAAAGCAACTTAACATCGAATGCAATAACTGAAGGAAAAACAAATAGATTAAAAAAGCCTTGGAAGATATCAGACACATTACGACAAGCTATGATTAAAGCTGAAGGGCTATACCAAGAGAATATCCCTCTCCTGAAGGTGGGAATAATACAATTGGAATTGGGCATAAAATTAAAGACTCAGAAATAAAAAGTGGTCGATTTAAAGCTGGTGGTGAATACCCACAACCACTATCAATGGAACAGATGCTTAAACTGAAAGATGAAGATGTTGGTCTAAATGGTGGCAACACTCTCAACCAGATAGTCAATGTTCCTCTGCATCAATATGAAATGGATGCAATTATTGACCTCTGTTTTAATGGAGGAAAAGGTGCATTGTCTGGCACAGCATCAACTTTATACGATGAAAATGGTAATAAACAGCCTGCTGGCACAAATAAGGTTGCATTAGTTGATTTACTAAATAGTGGAAAATATAGTGAAGTACCTAAATATTTAAGAAACCATTTCAATACATCAAACAGGATGTGGTCTCGAGGAGTTCAAAATCGTAGAAATATGGACGCTAGAATGTTTGTAAATGCACAGAATGGCTACATCATGCTCAATGATGCACCAAAAAGAAATAATTCAGACCTACTTTTTGCGGAAATTTATATGCGTAAAATTAAATTAATTTTTCTATGTATAGCATGCTATTTTACGGCACTTCATGTCTATGCAGAAGAATTACAATACATTAGTGATGGACGAATCCATTATTATTGCAATGATAAAAAATCAAATTTCTATTTTTCTGCTGAACAACAAGGATCATTTTTAAAAGATTTTAAAGAATATAATATTGATGTGGATTCATTATTGATTAGTAAAGAAGATTCCGAGGGAAACATTACACGATTAGGAAGCAAAAAATCTATACACCAATGTGGGGCTATAAAATTAGTTGTTGAAAGTGGCTTCTATAATGCCAATACTCAGGGAATGTTAGGCTTACTAGATTATCCTCTTATGTCTATTTCTATCAATGGCAAAAGAGTATTTGATAAAAATCCTTTAAATTTATGTGCCTCCAGTGGTTCACGCGCGATATGTCCAACTGATTTTTCTGTGCAATCCATTGAGATAATCAAAGTTTCCCGTGATTTATATCAAGTAACATTAACAAAAGCCTTACCTGTGAATAATGGTGATAGTTTTAAGTTAAAAAAAGAAATTCTAAAGTTAAAAGCCAAATAAGATCTTCACTCAATTATCTTATATTCCAAAATCCATGCCTTAATCTTGATTAAGTGGGTTTTATATATGCAAAATAACAGTTTATCCAACTGGTTTATTTAAATAATTTCCACTGAAAAATAGCCCAACCAATAAGGTCTATGTAAGTAACATTATCACAATAAATGCAATATAAAGCATTGATAAAAATAAAATATTACGATTCCATGCCATTCCTAAATTACGGTAATGTAGATCTGCATTTTCCTCAGTATTTGAACTAAGGTATGCGAGAGAAAGCCCGATTAAACTAATACAGGTACAGAGAAAAGCAGCACTTACAAACAAAAGTTCATATAGCGGTCTTTCACAAATATTAGTAAATTTACAAGACTGGCTTGCTATATAAATAGAATAAAAAATGCTTGCCGCAATAATGAAAATATTGAGTATTGCGCAATAGTAAGATGAACGACTAAGTTTTGATGATTCTCTATTGATTTGTTCTGGCTCTTTCATTTTTTAAGAAGTTTAGATGAGGCTTAGCTATTTTATTACATTTTTAAAGAAAGCGTTCTTTCATAGGCAAGATATTATTTAAAAACCAACATACTAGGCGTTATGTAAAATTAAACTAGCTTGATGAGCAGTTGAACCATATCCACCTCCAAAACTTTCCAATCCTTAAACTCAGGTTCGATCAACAATGTCTGCGAGACAAAACCATAGCAAATTCGTTGTACATTTAGACTCATCTGTTTGAGTTGTTCATGATCCTGAATAAAAGGTTTCAGCATGTTTTGCCACATTTCTACCATCATGGCATAACTTTTTTGATATGTTTCAATACTGGAAATCTGTCGTTCTAACAAGAAAGATTGGGCCCATAAAAATTGTTGTGCTTGAATTTGCTCAAGTTGAAAATGAATGATTTGCTGTAAATAGCTTTGAAAATCTGATTTTGTGGATAAGTCATACACGCTTTGTGCATAACTTTTTAAGACTTCTGCATTGCTTTTTACATGTTGGTGAATGGTTAAAGCAATCAAATCTTCCTTTTTAGAAAAATACTCATAGAACGTCCCTAAACCCACACCAGCAAGATCGGTAATTTCACGAATAGTAATTCTATTGGCTGGATGTTCATGTAAAAGCCGAACAAAACTTTCCATCAGCGCTTCTTGCGTGATACGTGCCCTTGATTGGCGGGGTTTACGACGCACATTGATTGCAGGTAAAGCCATAAAAATAATCCGAACATCCTTGAAGGTATTTTCTTCTATACTGAATGCAATTGGTTAAAACAACAAGACAGGAATTCAGGATGAACACAGCAGAGAATTGGGCAAACACATGAAATCAGCAATCAGTTTGACGAACTGCAAAATTATAATTTATTGACTACAGATCAAGTTTTACAAGAAATTTTGCAACGTTATGGCAGTCAGGATCAGCAACGCCTAACTGAGTTTTCAAAGATTGCGGGTTCTACTGAATATTATGAATATGCCGATTTGGCCAATCGACATACTCCTGAATTACATAGTTTTGATGCTCGTGGTCGCCGTAAAGATTTTTTAGAGTTTCATCCTGCATGGCATAAATGGATGCGGCTAAATCGACAATTTGACACACATGCACATCCATTTAATCATCCACAATCAAGTTCAAAATGGGTCGATTGGGCGGCTCGCTTTTTCCTGAGTGGACAAGTCGAGTGTGGCAATCTATGCCCTAATTCTATGACGCTAGGCAGTATTTCCTTAATTCAAAATGAACCTGAATTGTGGGCAAAAGTTGGTGAAAAGCTCTTATCGACTGAATATGATGAGCGTGACATTCCGATTTCTCAGAAAAAATCAATTTGGCTGGGTATGGGGATGACGGAAAAGCAGGGTGGGTCAGATGTGCGCGCCAATGAAACACGGGCTGTTCCTGTAGCTGAGTCAGGACGTGGGCAAGCATATTTACTGACAGGGCATAAATGGTTCTTTTCCGCCCCGATGTGTGATGCACATTTAGTCGTGGCAAAAACTGAACAAGATGGATTGGCCTGCTTTTTTGTACCGCGTTGGCTGGAAGATGGGACAAAGAATCCAGTTCAAGTGCAGCGACTCAAAGATAAAGTGGGTAATCGCAGTAATTCAAGCTCAGAAGTTGAATTTAAAAATGCTTGGGGCATTATGATCGGTGAAGCTGGCGCGGGATTCCCACGATTATTGAAATGGCAAACTATACACGTTTGACCTGTTCAGTCGGTTCAAGTGCGATGTTACGTCAGGCTTTGGTGGCAATGTATTGCCTATACCCGTCAGCGTAAAGCCTTTGGTAAACATTTGGCGGAACAACCGTTGATGCAAGCGGTATTGGCGGATTTAGCCTTGGAAACAGAAGCAGCCATGCAATTGAGTTTTCATCTTGCGCATTGCTATGAGAGTGATGATGAATTATCTCTGGCATGGAGACGAATCATGACACCAGCAGCAAAGTTCTGGGTGTGTAAGCGTACTGTGGAGTTGACGGGTGAGATGATGGAAGTCTTCGGTGGCAATGGTTATGTCGATACAGGAATCATGGCACGTATTTTTAAAGAAGCCCCTGTAAATACTATTTGGGAAGGTTCTGGTAATGTGATGTGTTTGGATGTATTACGTGCAATCCAACGTGACCCGT
>MQUG01002665.1:0-10419 GCA_007213375.1 Steinernema feltiae | reverse complement strand
AAAACGTCAAACCCCAGCAGGGCGCGTCAATTCCATCCTCCGCCTCCGCCTCAGCAGCAACTCCGTCAGCCGCTGCCCAACAAAAATGAAATCAACCCAATCGACTGAATTTGAGACGCGAACGTCTCTAACCGCTCGGTGGATCTCCAGAAACGCTCAAAAATCCTTCTTTTTCAATATTTTATGTAAATATTTCAAGATTTCGCGCAAATTTTGTTCTGAGGTTAAGCGCACCAGCCGCGTTAGATCATTAGGCGTCACACGTCCCACTCAATTCAGAAAATCAACTCAAAATGGATATTTCAGGACAGTAACCGTACTCTAAACTAAAATTTTTAAAAATCAGATCGTGAAACGTAGCTTTCAACTGATAAATGCCATTTTTGCGCCATCTTACAGTAACCCGCTTTTAACTCACTTCTTTATGTATGACCCAGAGCCGGTCAGATTATTCTAATAGAGTTTTGAATATAGAAAAAATCCTATCTTTAATCGGCAAAGAACGGTTTGCAAACACATGCATCCCACATCACATCAAACAGTAAATCAATGCCTCATTACCAAGAGCCGATCGAAATCAAACTAATAGCTTAAAAAACGCTTTAATTTAGTAAGATTTAATTTTTAATGCCTAAAAACTAATATATAAGGACAGTCGAACTCAAACAACCCTACTCTCAACTAAAATTTCCATGAATCCAAAAATAAAAAATCAAACTTGATAAATGACATTTCGCGTCACCATACAGTAACCCGATTTTAAATCTTATCCTATAAATCGTATCCTTAGTGCTTGATCCAAGGCCGATCGGACCACTCTAATAGAGCAAAAAGCGTTTTAAATGTCTGTGGACCTCTGGTAACTCGCAGAAATCGTACTTTCTTCTTCTAAAAATTGCCAGATTTTGTGTAAATTCTTCTCAGAAAGGATGAGATTCAGCGCACCCGCCGCATTAGATTATTAGGCATCGCTTTAGGCGTCACAATTTTCTCATTTAAACCGAAAAAAACAATCACAGCATCACTCACTCCAATCCAGCCAACGATGGACTCCGTGCCTTTTAACTTTAGCGAGCGCGTCTCGGCGACCCGCAACTGTTGCTGCAACGTGGTGCTTAGTTGCTCCTGCGTCCCGCCTCTCTTCGTCGCTCCAAACTGGAATCAAACGGAAGAGAAACTACAATTCATGTTCTTCGTTGGCGCGGATAGTGGAAGATGGAAATATGGATTTCTCATTTCTTGGAACTACAAACATATTTTATCGCTGGACGAATTGATGAAGTTTCCCAACTTGAAGAACGGGGGAATTTCGTACATTCAATTGGTGGAAGTAGAGCTCGATGAAGATGTGTTAAAACACGACGTCGTGGACATGCAGAAGCTCCTGAATTTTGTCTCTTTCGCCTCAAATGAAGCAACGCTGGAATTTGAAAACTACCATTTGACTGAAGACACTCCTGGAAGACGCACAATCGTTAATTGGCTCGCACAGAGATGGTTTACGAGCATTTGGATAAACACGCTGACGCCCGACTACTATGGAATCTTGGAAAATCAGTTTTCACGTTGGACGCCGACTGAGATTAGACTGGTGTGCATTTTCGCAGAAAGCACCGATTTTCTGGCGAATCACCTGATGTCAGGAGAGCTGCGAAAATTTCGATGTGAAACCTGCAAGCTACACTTTTCATCTACCGTACTTTCGCGTATTATCCAGAACGTTCTACACGACCCAGAAGACTATTACAAGAGCAAACTTGAAGTTTTTGCTCATTTTGACGACTCGGCAAAAGCGCTGATGGACGAGATGGTAGAAGAGGAGCTTTGCAGCGTGATAGCTGAAGAGGGTAGCTACACCTACATTTTCAATGGACTGAGGCCGATCTTCAGTGCCAAGAGATGTACAGACGACTTTTGGACTCTTCAATGTTTGTGATTAGGAGGTGTAAGTTGTGGTTAAGGATAAATAATCTCACGTTAAATTTGAAGTTCATGAGATGACAAAAGTTAACGGGAATTCTACATTTCCTAGAGATTCACTGATCTTGGCGCAATTTTATTGTGGTCGGATATGGGTACTTTGGGCGTTTGTTGTCGAAACTGACTATTTCCGATCGTTTCACGTAATTTTGATGATAGAGCGTTCCTCGCGAGGTCAAATTGACGGTCGTAGAAGGCACAGATTTGTGGCATTCTGGCCACAAATTGTCATTTGCTGACCCCAAAACTCGATCTTTTTTAAAATTTCAAAATTCTGTGTAAAATTCTGTGTTTAGAACGCGCATGGTCGCCCTCATTCGCCTCAGGACCCATGATTTTCTAGGAATTGTAGAATCCCCGTTCGCCTCTCCCCCTTGATTTAAGCAAAAAACGCCTGATTCCGAGTATAAACTCATACTCCTCATACTCCTCAAAAACACGCAAAATGCCTCCTTTCTGCTGCAGCATCTAATCGCTACCGATTGCCGCTGGTTATCTAGATAAAATCACAAGAATTTAATCAGATTGGTGCTCGATGAACGCGTCTCACCGCTGCCTTGCGCGCGCGCTAAAGATGGATGGATGGATTAGTCACGGTCAATCTACTCTGAGCGCGCGCGCGTGCGATAATTCGACTATTGCGGCGCGCGCGCATCTTCTTAGAGACGCCGCGCGATGGATTTTGGGTTTTTGTTGGCGGCGGAAGAAGAACCCAGCCGACTTCAATTTGAATTTGAATGGATTTCAGGTTTAATCCAATTGAACGCGATTGAAGGCGTTGGGGGAGAAGTCATTAGACGCTGCGCTCTCACGGGGTTTTGGCGGATTTGTGGCGGATTAACGATCCTGACGCCCTAATTTGGAACGGAATTTTTGTGTGACTTTCCCTTTCCTTTTGTTGGTTGATTTGGGAGGTTTTGTTGGTATTTGAAGGATGTGAGCAAGTAGCAGAGGCTCTATCTGAGTAGGTCGGGTGTATATTTCGATTTTGCGGGTTACGGTAGTTGATTATAATGTAGATTTTGTTGTTTTAGGCATTACGAGGTCGGAATTTAACCAAATTCCTCATCATTTGTGGTGGAACGTTTTGATTTCGTTGTGGGACCATATTTCTGTTCGGTCCCATCATTAGAGGCGCATTTCGCGGGACCTGACCGTTATTTGGCGGGAAATGCCGTTGCTGCTGCTGCATGCCGTTTGGTCGAGGAAAGTCCTGTGGATCCACTTTTCCGTTCTTAAAACGATCAAAAAAATCGTGTCAGGACCAAATCGTGTCAGGATTGTTAGAAATTCCGTTGTTAAAGTTCTAAAACGGAAAATCCAAAAATTTCGCTTTAAACGAGACTAACCTGGCCCGTTACGGCTTAAATGCGGATTTGTGTCTAGAACTTGACAAAAATAGGCAAAAAATTCGAAATTTCAGACAAAATTCCTGTCGATGTGTCTAGAAAAACTGGAAATTAGCGAGAAATTCGGTTTTGATGCTGAATTTCCGGTCTATCCTGTCTAGACTTTGCACTTTTAACAACAAAACACCTCAAATATGCAAATTTTCGTGTTAAATTTCGTCAAAAATCAAATTTTAGGGATTTACTACGCAATTCCAGCCTTCTAATCGCTCCCTCACCTTGACATTGACACTCCTCTCCATAATCTCTTCGATTACCGTTGCCCATTAATGACCGTTTTTCTCCGTCAAAAAACGTCCATCACACGCTCCCTCTCGCTCTCTTCCTCGCTGTCAATTGACCTCCGCCGCCGCCGCCGCAGCCGCTCCAGTTCTCAAAGGGCAAAATGCGGGGCTTTTTGAGGGATAAGAAAAGGCTGCGCATAGATAGGCTGGCTGGCGGGGAGCGAGCGTACGCGCGCGTGACTTGAGGGAGTAATTAGCCCCGTCGCACACCGAATCGTCTGTGAATAATTCGATTGGAAGAAACATTGCACAGTTGGTCAAGGTCTTCCTCGCGCGTGACAGTGGCGATTAACCCTCCTGGACGCGAGCGCCTTCAGGCGCAGCTTGATCTTCGCGAGGAGATTATTGCGCCACTCGCGCGCGTTCGCGTGTCTTTTGGGTTAAGCTTGTATTAGACTCGTCTTGAGGGTTTACAGTCGCTCTAAATTGGGCGCCGTTGCGAGTGGGTGGCGAGGAGGGTCGGGTAGATGGTGGGTTCGTCTTATGGGTGTTTGGTGTCTTGGAGTTGATTGTTCGGGGTTGACTGTCTTCACTTGTCCTTAAGTTCTTCGGTATCTGAGGCGTTAAACTCGCGATGGTCTGAAGTGTGTCAAGTGCCACGTGGTTTGACTTTTTGTGAGGAAACGATTGTGTTGCAAAACGGTAGCCAATTGGATTGTTTTGTTGTGCCGACGCGACCGTTATTCTGTCTCGTTTGTGCGCGTTGTGGGAGTTTGGTTGATGGGTTAGTTCCTCGTCTTTTTCGCTGATTTTTCAGTTTGAAATTGATTTGTTTCTGATTTTGAAAACTTTGAAAGCCACTAAATTTCAACAAACAATCCCAGATTTTGATTTTTTGCTCATTGACCGACGAGAAACAGACAGTTTCAGACGTACTTTAGATTATTTACAATCAGTGTGTATTAATTTGTTCGGATTATCTTTGATTTTTGTCCTAAAGTAGCTATTCTGAAGCGCTCAGGAACTCAGGAAATATCTTATTCTGGTTTTAACGTTCTTAGGGCGGGAAACAAAACCAGACATTTCGTAGGTTGTGAATTTGAAAGCCTTTTGTGCTTTTTCCAAGACTAGACAGAGACTTTCCCCGACTTGAACGCTCCGAAAACAGACACTAAGCGTGAAGCAGCGATTATCTTTATTCTCTTCAATAATTGCCTACTCGATCGCTTCCTTTCAAGTTCTGAAAATCTGTTGTTTTCATTTTTGAGATCAGCTACAAAACCAGACATCTAACATTTTTGAGATCAGCTACAAAACCAGACACAGCGTCATCAACGTCTAAAATTAACGGCAGTCAGCTTGATGAACCCAATTACATCAGTAATCGTCCAATAAAAACTAGTTTAAAAACGCTCGAACGTTGCATAAAAGTGATGTTTTGGTCAGTTTATATCATTTTGCGCTGTTTTTCTGGCTTGCCATTGTTTCGGGGGTTAAATGGTTTTGTACAGCTTTGTATAACTATAATCAGTCTTTATCAGGCTGCTGTCAGTTAATTACCAGGTTGCTGACATAACCGATTGCGTTTTTTGAAGAGATCGGTTCAAATTTAAGCCCTAGTTATGTTAATGGTCCATGACACACACACAAACGTGAATTCTACTATTTTCGGACCAGGAATATTGGGTTTAGGAGTGGTGTAGTCTTGTTTTTGGGGTTAAATGGTTTAATACACTTTAATAGACCTAAGACTGCTCGCTAGACCTACCTAAGAGTGTCTGCTATAGTCTGTTAGCCTAGTTTTATGGCTTACCAGGCTTCGTAAGGCTACATACCGTGTTGCTGACCTGTGTTATAGTAAAAAAGTGCATTAAATCAGGGACCAATCGGCGTCACCCAATATGTGCATCCTAGTTTGTAACCTAAAATTTAAAATTCTGCATATTCCATCCGACCACCCACCTCTCTCTTTCCGCTTTAAAACTACGACAAAACGACATAATTTCTGCTCTAGTGACTCGCCTGCATTCCTGCAATCCCAACTGAAGCGCGCCACGCGCTCGATCCACTAACCATTTGACATCGCGCCTTCTTCCGCTCCTCCAATCAAATTCAATAAAAACGTGTCATGATTCCTGATCGGCGACCCTTGCAACTGTGATTACGGGCTGTGCAGTCCTGTAATAATGGTCCGCGCGCGTCATCTGCAAAAATTGCGACATTCTCTGCAGCCGTTCGGTCTCCAAAGGTTTGACCGAACGTGTGAAATTCTGTATTTACTCATTTCAGGACTACAATCACCACTTCAAATCCAATAGATCTCCCCCTGACCACCCATATTCCTCAAAATTTTGCATTTTTTGTGCTCTCGGCGCCCTATTGGGGTCCATTTTTCGGTATAATTCGCTCTCCGCGCGTCCGCGCGACTTCCGCCGTTCCGCCGCCATGTCGATTACCCATCTTACGCACGTTTCTAGGTTGTCGCCGCCGCAACGAGAAGAGAATAATTGACGTTAACCGCCGCCGCCGTCGTCATCGCCGATCCTCAGAACACCCGTTCGCCACTCATCCCTCATGCGCGCGGACGTCTTCCGACTACTTTGCGCTGCACTTTCGTGCACTTTGTTGTGCGCAACAGGTAATTACTTCAGTTTGCATAAAGGAGACCGCGGGTTTGGGTCATCGAGTTTGACAAATTCTGTGCAATTGGCCATGTAATGGCAGAGTATCTAAACCTCAAAATTTGCTAAATATTCCAGCGGCAACAGGTGGCAATTTCGTGCAAAAATTAGCACATCTGTCAGGTTCGAACGCGCAGTTTGAAATTAACGAGAAAATTAGATTTTATGATCGTTTTTGGAGCTTCACGCAGTTTGGTTTTTTCAGCTATAAAGTCTTAAATTCTTTACGTTCGAAAACTGCGTGTTTGGGTCATTTGACAAATTTATTGTTAATCCAGCGGCAACAGTGCAAAATTGTGCAAAATTTGTGCAAAATTTGCCCCAAATTTACGCTCATCTGTCGGGCTTCAATGAGCAATTTTTAATTAACAAAAATAGGACTTGTGAGCATTTTAAGAGCTCCTGGAACGGTTTTGTTGTATAGCAATTAGGCAAAATTCTTTGTTTGTCCGCAACCTTGTATTTCAAGTCAGTTGCATGGGCGCATGTGAGCGAATGTACAAATTTTCAAATTTTTTACGCCTGGAAACTGCGTGTTTGCGTCGTTTGGGTCGTTGAGCCCTTAAAGATCAAAATTTGTCAATTAACGCATTGGTAACAGATGCAGAATTGCCCAGAACTTACAAAGCGTTCTTATCCGCTAAATCACCTCAACATCTGAAAAATTTGCAAGCGGAATTCGGCAAAATGCGACAAAAAAACTGTAATTTTGAGCATTCTTGGGGATGCTGTAAGAGATCATGGATCAGAAGTCAATTGGCAACTCGTCATCTGCGGTCGCGTTGAACAATTTGCAGATTTGCGGTCATTGTCTTGCCTTCAAAGCTTTATTTTTATTTTTTCTATGTTTAGACCAATTCTCTCTCATTTCAGCCCTCGATCTCAGTCTCCCCAACCCAGCGAACATCTTTCGATTAAAAGATGTTGTTGAATCGAATCCAATACTCAAAAAGTTGAGTATGTTCAGCAGCGATGAGCAATTTGAAGACATTACCATGTGAGTCGTCTACCGTAACCCCAAAACTACCATTTTTGTTCCATTTCAGCGGTGCTACCACTGATCTACCCGCCTCGCCGATCATCGTCTACAGCCAGCAAGAGAAAGTCGAGTCTGCTGAGCGAAAAGTACCCTCTCCTCCCCTGATTAGCCCCTATCGTAACCCATTTCAGTTCACAACAGGGAGACGAAAGCAGCCTGCGTCTGGGAATACCGTAGTCCGCCACGATGAGGACAATTTCAACGACGACTACCGTAAGCTGAACGCGACGCTCTTCCGAGAGGCGATTCCCCCGAGCGAGGAGCGCCCGATGCGCACGAATGCGCCTCCAGGTCACACAACGAAAGCCGCTGTCGATCAATTCTTCGCCGATTCAACGACGACTACGGTAGAACCGTTCACCGCGACGATTCCCTTCAGCTACGAGGATCTCGACGCGAATTGGATTGACGAGAACAACTCGCAGCAGCCGCCCTCCACTACGCCTTCTACCGTACCCCTCGAAGTGACACGTTTTCCGACCTTTGCTCGAAAGAACGAACCTCAGAATTATCCAAATTTTGAGAATTTTGAGAGTTTTGTGGCTCCCGAGGCAACGACGCCTTTTGACGTCGACGAGCAGATCTTCTCGACGACGTCGGTCGCCGAATTTGAAAATACGAACCAGAATAACACCTCCTACCTACCGTATACCACCACACCGGTGCCTATGGTAGTTTACCCGTCGTACACCATGACTGCGGAGCTTGAACGCGAGATTTTCACAACTCCTAGCTACGTGGACGAGCCGCTGACCCATCAGCCAATCAATCAAGTCACGGATTACGGTAACGACGAAGATCTAGAGAAGCCGATTCCCCCTGGACACATGACCGAAGTGCAAGGCTACGTCTACCGGTTCCAGAACGGAAAAACGTACCAACTGAGCGAGGACTACGACGGAAAGCCGAAAACGTACGAGAAAGTGCGAGCGATGAGTGACTATCTCATTCCGGAGCCGACGCGCGATCGTCTTGAGAAGATGAAGACCTCCACTGTTGACTATGGAAGCACCACGACGGGGTCGCCAATGGGAATTTTCAATTTTGACAATTTCAACACCTTTGACGACAAGAAGCACGCGGTTGTGATACCGTATGGCAAGGCGCCGTCGATTTTCAGCATCCCGATACCGTTGAAGCAGGCGGAGATGATTGCTGTTGAGGTGGGTTACTGTAGAAATTGAAAATTTTAGAATTTTAATGTTTTTGGGGAAATTTTGTCACAAGTTGTGGCTAATAGTAGTGGGATTACGGTAGCTTTAACATAACGCACCCTTACATGTTAATTCTAATTGAACTTTTGCTTTTTCTTGCTGTTGGCGTGCATTAATGTAAATATTTAGATGTTTTTGGCCAACTTAGCTATTGGTTTTGGATTGTAGTAGTAGGATTACGGTAGCTTTAAGCTAGTGCACCCTTACATGTCAATTCCAATTAAAATTTTACGTTTTTCGCTTCAAATTTTGTTCTTTTCAAGTAGAAGATGCATACAACATCCTACAGTATCAATTGTATTAGTATTTTTTAGCTTGTATTGACCGGGATTACTGTAGACCTGGGCTAGCGCTACCTTGCATGCCAATATCAACTGAATTTTCACGTTTTTGAACCTTCAAAATTCGTTCTTTTCAAGATGAAGAAGCACAAACCCGCCTACAGTACCGACGAGCACAAGGAGATGATGGTGAAACGCAACAACAGCCCGTTGAAGTACTTCCCTGCCTACCTGACCTCATCGGAGGAGGAGGAGAACAGCTCCGAAGAGTACTACGATCAACCTGAGCATCACCCGCACTCACAATCAACGCCTGTTTTGAAACAGGAGAATTGGATGCCAACGCCTGAGGTAACGCATAGTTTGCCAAAAAAAACACCTATCGTAACCCATATATTGCTATAGCCGTTCCCAGCGTTCGCCGACCGATGTTTCCAGAACAAGAAAGCGGCGATTTTGGTAAACGTGACGCCGTTTGAGCGGAGGATCAACGTCTCACCGACCAATTGCCTCGTTTTCTGCTCCGAGTAGGCACTACCGTAACCCGTACAGACCCAGAACGTGAATTTCAGGTTCAAAACATGCAAAGCGGTGGTTTACTCTAGTGAACGAGAGATCTGCGACATTTACAACGTGAAATCGGGTCATGCGATGGCGAAATTGGTTGAACTGGCCGGCTACACCTATCTCGAGATCAGGGACCATCAGAGTTTGAAAGACTGCATTACAGGTACCGTATTCGCGAGTACTGTAGCTCAATTTTTACTGAAAACGTTTCAGGAAATCCAAATCAAGGAGGCGCTCCAATCTTCCACCCGCAAGAGACCATCGCCGCTATCAATGCGTAGGCTACCGTATACATACGCAGACAAATACCGTAATCTTTAGCCGTAAAAAGAGCCTCGAATCGAACTATGTCAACTCTGACGGTCAGCAAATCGAGGTTTTCGCGGAAGACACGAGCTTATTGAATAACAATGGCAGTAAGTCGACAAATTTTGGGTCCCACAGCGAATGAACCGTAATTTCAGACTATTTCTGTCCTGACGGTCAGGATACGGTGATGATGCGGTCGCTGGGCTATCGACTTGCCTTCTTTCGAGGCGAAATCTACAAACAGAACGTCTCCGAGAGCGATTGTCGCTTCTCCTGTCTGATGAACCTGGTAAACGCCTCGAAATCTACCGTAATCTGACCTCCGATACTGTAGAAAGACAACTACGAGCCATTCAACTGTGTTTCCACGCTCTACGACCGCGCAACGTCCGAATGCACTCATATGCAGTCGGGTGCGGGGATCAAAGGAAATAGCCTCATAGAGTACGATAGGGATACGGTATTCTACGAGAAATTGTGTGTTTCAAGTGAGCAATTCACTCTAAAACCTAGGAATTCAATTAACCCGATTGCAGATGGCCTGGCGGACCTGTGCGACGGTCGGGTCCTGGAGCGAATCCCTCAGCACACGCTGCTCGGCTACATTCGCGATGTCCAGAACGCGACATCGGCGAATTCGTGCATCGAAATGTGCCGAATGGCGGCGATGAGCGACGGCTCGTGTCGCTCGGTCATCTACTTTCACCACGAGGCG
>MQUG01002662.1:0-12562 GCA_007213375.1 Steinernema feltiae | reverse complement strand
TTCGAAAAATGTGAGCAAAAAACGCAAAAAAACGTCGTTGCAATTTAGAGTTAACTACATTCAAACTGCACGAATGTGGCTTGAACTGTGCTCTTTTGTTTCACTTCAGTTGAATTCAAAGGCAATGTTGCGAAGAAGACATCGCAAAAATCTTTGTAGTTATGAAGAAAAACTGTTTACTTGTTGTCGGCGCCGTTGTAAGCTCTTTGATGGACCAAAAAACAATCACTTTTGGCCGAAAAGACTGCAAATGCATACCATAACAACAAAAAAATACAAACTACTGAAATAAGCAAAATGTAGCACGTGAAAGATCGCTATGCAAATGTAGACCTAAAGCTCCAATTTAATGCATCTCTGCAAATGTGCGCCTTGTCAATCAAACAATTTTAAATATTTTAAATTGCGACTCGAAATTCGGAAATCTTTTCGTGTCGAGTTACGAGTTAAAATAAAAAAAATTGGTTCGAAAAAATCATTATAGCTGTTCTTTTCAGGACTAACCGCGAGCAAAACATGCATTCTTTACTGGTTCTACGGCATAACCAAACAAAACAAGTGCGCATTCGTCTTGACGACCGTGCAATTGGTGCAATTGTTTACAAAACGTATGATTTTTAGTGGCAAAAATGAAAAAGCTAAATTTATTAAAAATTTAAAAATGTACAAAATTATTTAAAAAATAAATTGTACAGAATTTATTTCGCAGCTTTGGAGAACAAAAATGTATGGCCTAACGACAACAACTAAAACCTCTGAATAATCGAAAAGCAAAAACTGCACCAAACACCAAACATGTAAGACGCGATTGAAAACATGTTTTTTTATCTTTTTTTAGTTAAAACCTTGGCATAAACGAATGCAACACGTGAAGGATCGATGTCTTCTGCAACTGCAGTGTAATCTTACATATCGTTCACAAAAATGATTCCGCGGCCTAATATTCGCTGTTGTTGAAAAGGGAGGGCAATATATGAGGCAAGATATCGACACTACAGAATAATTGCCGTTGCTAGAAAGACGCGGTAACCTTGTGATTAAGTTTTGCTAGCTTGGTTTGAACATTAAAGTTACAAAAGCGGTTACTCCAACAACAATAAGATTGATGTTGATTGATTGACATTATTGATGTTTTCAAAAATGAATTATGTTGTTATGCTGCAACGTCAACCGCTGCCAAAAAATTCACTACCAACACTTGAATTTAAAAAATTTCTGAATTGGTGCATTTAAAAACACAAGTTATTGAACATCGTTTTAGCAGGTAGTAGAATATTACATTTGCAAAAAACGGAAACTCCAACAACAATAAGTTGATTTAGACGGACTATTCTTGTTGTCTGTTCTAATTGTTGGGACATTTAAAGTACATAAATGAATTATTTTGTTAGGCTGCTACGCCAACCTCCGATGAAGTCAAGCAGTAATGCCGACTCGATGTCAAAATCTTTTCCGGTCGGCCACGTCACGGGCCACGCCCGGTCACGAGTCGGCTAGAAATTCGAAAACTATGTTTAACGATACAACACGTTACTACGCCTAAAAGATTACTACTATAACGATGAGTTCATCAATAAAAATTCCCTCAGAACTGTCCTAAATTTTTTAAATTGCGACTCGAAATTCGGAAATTTTTTCGGGTCACGAGTCGGCATCACTGAAGTCAAGACATTCCGTCAGGAAGCTTGAATTAAAAACAGTACGGCTGCATTCAGAAAACACATGTGATCATTGTTTTAGCAGGTGTGCAAAAATCGCAAACATGAAATACCCGGACAGGAATAAAATGAACATTTGTGCAATTTGATGCTACGCATAAACATGATGCTTGATAGCGCTTAAATGGAAAATGAAATGTGTCAAAAATAAAGATTATACATTGTCGCATTAAACTTGAAAAAACTGAAGCGAGAAATGAGTTCCATGTGAAGCATGCATGCGCCGCACAGTGATAGTTCTTCTTGCTGAACTTTCAAAGGAATGAGCACTAGACGATTCCACTGGTTCATTGTACTGGCTCGCAAAAGTTTGAAAGTAGTCCTCAAGTTCTTTCGCAGCTTTAACTGTGCATTTGCCACTGACCCATTGTTTCTCGATCCAGAACGAATTCCTTCTTTTCCACGCCTTGTCAGCTTCTATGAACACTTGGGGCAAAATGTAGTCCATACATTTGAGATACTCAAACGTTGGTTTCTTCACAAAATCGAGGATGAGATTGTTAAACTCTTCTTCTCGTAAGTCAACAGAGTGGGTGACGAACTTTCTGAGATATTTCGATCGCAGCTGACGCTTGAGAAACTCGATCGCCTCTTTTCCCGGTAACTTCCATTCGCACCAGGTGACTTTTGAAAATCGGTTTCCTAGCAGGCTTAGAACATTGCTGGGAATAGCAGCACTGTGGAGTACAATGGAATCATAGAGATTTTGCGCCACGTGTTTGACGTGAACTCGCTGTAACAGATGAGTCGATTTTTAGCTTCTTCAAAGCTCACTTCTTGGTCTGGCGATCCTTTGTTTCTTAAAACGAACTTATCAACAATAAACATGATCGGCGCTGCATTCCTGGCAAATTCGCCCCAAGGACCATTGAGTTTGACAAGAAATTCATGGTAAAAACGTTGTGGGAGCAGATCACTGCTTATATCGCCGGCGATAATGACGACGTCGTTGATAATCTCGTTGGGGAGAAAGGCAAACGCGTTCATAGCGGTTGGCGGTTGCTTGATGAAGTCTGTTTCTTCCTTGAACAATCGACGTTTATGCGCGCAAAGTGCGAAATCGCATTGTCGCACACTCTTTGTTGTCAGGCTGAACATGTCACAATTACAACTGTTTAATAATCTGTACTAAACACGTTTTGAGCCCAGCCATGTCTTGATGAAGCGGATGATCAGCCTATACGTTCATGTCGCTGAATCATCCAATAGTATCCTGTTTCACGGTTCGAAACCGTCCGTCCCGCTGATCTGTTTGCGGCATACAGCAAACGGCATTCTGGGCTAAGTTCCCAGGCTTGGTGCGCTTCTTCAATAAATTCGAACGGAACTGGAGTTGATGTGTCTATGGACTGGGCGTATGAAAAAATCCAAAAACCAAAAATCATTGTAGCTTTGAAGCAAAAACAAAAAAATTATATCAAAAATTGAATTGAAATTGAAAATAAATTGGTTTAATGTTCGTTTCAGGACCGCGAGGGTAAGCAAAACGTGCATTGTTTATTAGTTCTAAGGCATAGAACTAGTGCGCATTTGTTTTGACGACCGTGATCGGTTGCAATTGTTTACAAAACGAGTGAGTTGCAGTTAAAATCCTGGCGTAGTTGGCAAAAAATAAAATTGCAAGACAATATTATTAAAATTTTAAAATGTAAACGCAAATGTAAAAAAGCAAAAAGCAAAGAATTTGTAAAAGAGATTTTTGGTTTGACTCAAAAAGTAAGGGAATGCACCATTAGTTAGGGACCAATGTCGCTACAGTATTTTATCTAGAAGAATTTTATGAATTTTTGAACTCTGAAGCTTGGTGTTAATAAAGTCGATTTCTGTCGATTACCGTATCCGGGCATATGTGGCAACCTAAAACGCAGATGAAATGATCTCTCTGAAGAAAACGGCCTATTTCAATGGAATAGGCCGTTTTCAACGTTTTCCTAACAACGAAAAGTTTAATTTATTGTCAAAAATCCAACGATTTCATTTCAGCAAATCGGAGCGAAGAGACGAGCAGACTGAAGCTCTTTCGATGACGGGGAGGAGGTCAATGAAGTGCTAGTGAACTCGATTTCTGTCTCGGTTTCGGCGTCATTTGCCGCAGGTGATTATAATTTGACATGGCATCTTCCGTTGCCCCAAACGCGAGTTTTTATCGATGAGACAGGAAACATCTTCTCTGCTAGAAGTTGTTCTTTTGCTTTCCTAACAATTTCGGGCAAGGCTTTTAAGAAGCTTTTTGATCTTCATTTTCGTTTGACATTCGTTGTGCTTCTCTCTTGACAACACAACGCGAAAACATGAAGTGCCGTGGAACAAAATTGATGAGACGTGTTCCGTTACCCCGAGAAACGAGACCTTTTATCGCTGAGACAAGAGAGACATATGCCTAATCCCAGCCGGCTGGCAAAGAGTCATTCTGTCCTCCAACTCTGAAAATGAAAGGCTGGCAATGGACGGGCAGAAGATTGGATTCCGCTTTAAACGTGTAGAAGACTCTATGACCTGTGCACTCCTGAAGCAATTCTCTCGTTTTGTGGCCAAAACCGACTCTAAAAATCACGATTACATCCTGGATACCAAGGCTGATGACAAAATTTGTCATGCTGACAATGACAGAAACGGTAAACCGCTCAAAGAGTAATTCTAATCGATATTCAGTTAGCGACATACTCTCTGGATCATGCACTGTAGGAGGAAGCGACTGTCAGATGCTGGAAAAGATTGTAAGCCTGATGTTTCAAACGTTAAAATTGTCTCAATTGTAGAAGACATTCTGTGCTCTTGTAGGAACTGACATCACGAACTGCGTCTGTAAGCTCTATGATGCTTTATTAACCCGTTGCTGTTACTTTAGCGTCAAATGGATATACCGTAGCTGATGTTGAATGCCCCAGCGGTAATCGCCTTCTCAAGGTGCAGAAAGAAGTCGCGATCTGCTGTCCTCATTTCACAGAATTGACCTCAGATGACCATTGCTGCCCTAGAGGCGAACAATTCCAGAAGCGCAAAAATGGAAGGGATTTCTGTTGTAAACGAGGAAAACAGCTAAAAGCGATTCTGGAGGATAAACCGCTCTGCTGTGCTGCGTCCGACACCTACAAAGCTGGCACAGCATTCTGCTGCCCTGAAAACCAAGAACTGAGATCGGTTCGTCCGGATGGAAAGTCGTATTGTTGTTGGAGCTCCTACGACTACTACGAGAAGTATGATTACTGCTGTCCGAAGGATACTTTTGCAGATAGAGGCGCTGATGGACTGGTCGGGTGTTTTGCGAAAGTCGTCTAACAAGTCGTCTGTACGTTCAAAATCGCTGTTTAGGAAAGTGATTTATCCATTTCTTTGAACCCAATTGAACATTCTAAGTATTTATCATAAATTCATAGTATTACAAAATCGAGATTTTGTGGCATGACCGCACTCTGTACCATAATTCAATAACATCTCTAAATGCTTTTGTAGCCCATTTGGGTTCTTTTCCCGGTCGGGAATCTTTTATCTGGAAAACACCAAAAGGAAAGAATCCAGCCGGGCGCTAAAACAGCGGACAGCCCTATCATTGTCTTAGGGCCCGGTTGATTGACAGAAACAAAGTTTAGCAACAGATTAAAATAAAATAAATTGAACGTGATTTCGGGTTTTGAACGACTCAGTAATAAGGATCATTATGAAAATAAAGCTCTGGCTGTGCAAAAATAAAAGGAACTACAACACGGTCTTCCATGCAAGAAGAAAGTTGAAAGTTTTTTTTTCAAAAATTGTTGTTTTCCTTTAATAAAATTCTCAGCTTCTTCGGTAACATATTACTTCAACATTCATACAAGAAGCAAAAAAAAAACGACACAAGGAGGCAGAAACAAGAGATCAATAAAATGACGATGAATTTATTCCCTCATCCCCCTCTATAATAAAGCGAAAACTAACGGTATGTTTGTGTGTGTGCCTGTGTGTTTTTCCGTCCGCAACGGAGTCATTCGAGACGTTGAAACGACCGGTCGTTCGGAAAACTCAACGCAAAAGTGACGACACCACTGGGCGTCGAACTTTATTAGACACCGCGCACAACAGACAAACGCACTGCCAATGAGCCACTGTGCGCACGTCTTTCAAACGTTGCAATGACGATAGATGTCAGGTGTCTGATTTGGTGATGAAGCGGGTTTTTGTTAACGAGAAGCAAGTTAAATAATTTTCGAACGTTTGTTGTTCAGTGCAAAGATGAAATCCGAATTAATGTACTTGCAATTCGCGCGCGATCCAGTTCAAAATTCTATTTTAAAGATGGCAGATCACAATCACAGTTAAAGAAGGCGCGGATTGCGCGCACTTCAGCGTTTATAAACATTGTTTCTAAACGTTATGTTTTGTTTGTTATGCTTTGGAGTAGTTACCAAAAAATTAAAGCTACAGTCATTAGAGCCTGAAGTAAACAGTTGGGATCTGTGAATTAAAAAAAAACAGCTTCCGAGCATAGGCTATTTATAAGCCAACGCGTATTTCAACATCGTGTTGTATTCAAAATTCTTTGATTTTATCTTTGAAATATTCTTTTGATTCTTGAATAACAAAATGATGCTTAATGGTTCAGAGAGCCTACAAATTATGTGACAGATCGCTCTGCAAATGTGTGTGAACTACATGAACCGCAAGTTACTGCATCTGGGCAGACGGAGCGAATTATCCGATCAAACAATTCGATTTATGATGAAACTATATGATAATTTCACTCTGGAAAATTACTTGATGTCTCCAAAAACTGGTCAAAAGTTGAAAAAACAAGGAATGGCGAGATAGTGACTAAAATCGGAAAATAGTTTTAGGACTAACCGTGAGGGTGAGCAAAACGTGCATTCTTTATTGGTTCTAAGGCATAACCAAACTGAACTAGTTCGCTTTTGCCTTGAGATGCAATGGTTTGCAAAACGTATCACTTTTCGTGACGTAATTGGCAAAAATGCAAAGACAAATTAATTAAAAATTTAAATTTGTACAAAATTTATTAAAATTTGAAAATTTATTAAATAATTAAATGGCGCGATTTATTGAAATTAAATTGTTTATTAAAAATTTAAAGGGAAATAGAAGTGTGAAAGCGATTCGTGCATCAAAAATTTGTTGATTTTGGCGGTAATGGCGCAAAAAAATATTAAAAACTTCAATAAAATTGCTGATTTCTTGTTTTTGGCGTTTGTTAGAGAACAATCTCGAAACTTTAAAGAACAAAGATGCCTGACGACAACAACTAAACCTACGAATAATCAAAAAGCGTAAATCGCGTTTAAAAAACATTCTTTATCGGTTAGTAGAGCGTTAACGAACGTTAGCGAGAGATCGATGTCCTCTACAACCTTAGCGGTAATCTTAAGTAGCATTCAAAAAATAAATATGCGTCCTGATCACGAATGATCGAACGCTCCGCTTATATACAATCATTTTGAAATCAAGTGGCGATCGTGAGTAGAAACGATTGCGCAATTCCTTTGTTGAGGCCACATTTCGGTAATGTCCGTCGTCGTTCGGTTGCGCTTTTTTTATGATCTGTCCAAATATATTAAAATTTAACAATTAACAGTACGAGCACGGAACGTGCAAGCGATGTGGAAGCAGAAAGTTGAGCCACCCAAACGTGTTGGACTCAAAAAATATGAAAGACTTGAAGAAAATTCCTGAATTTTTGTCGTTGAATTGGAATGAAAGGTCAAAAAATGAACACGTTGCACCTCTTTTCATATCAAAGAATACATATAGATGCAAATTGCGTTGTCTACTAAAGTACAGTTTGCAGATAACCAGGAAAAAAATTGCGGAAAACTCGTTGATGTTGCAAAAATATAGTTTTGACGCTCTATTAAATAAGCAGTAAAATAAGCTTTATGCAAAAGAGCAAGGAACGCTTTCAAAAAAAGTCTTATTTATCGTGTTTTCATCGATTACAGTCAAAAATTTGCGTGTCAGCCTGTGATCAGCCAACAACAACAAAGGTTTTGATTATTCTCGGAAAGAACAAATTTGAAGCAAAAAATAATAATCCCAGAAAATAATGACAAAAATTTCACGCAGAGATAATAAAAGTTGTCTTTAAAGGCAGCAAAACCGAACTAAAATCAAGCAAAGTGTTGTTCAGTAAAGGGACTGCCGTGAGCAACTAAGAACTGCATTGTTTGCAAGATTGCATATTGCTAGATTGCAAGATTGTTGACTTATTGACTGACCTTTTTACATTACAATAGTTGTTCTTTATTATGATGCAAAATTGATCTCTAAAACGGTATTAATCATGGAAAACCAGCCACACCAAAAATCTCACAACAACTGTTAACTGAAAACACGCCAGTTTATTTAGTCACAGGTTGCAGATCGAAAACTGTTTTCGAAAACTGTTTTTTTTGGTAGTTGTATTGTGCAGCTGTAATCTCTTTTCGGTAATAAATCACCGAACCGAACTCCTCAAAATTATTAAAAATTAAAAAAGACTAAATTCCAGAGAATATCTATGGTTTTAAACCGTATCTTCGATACGGCACTTAGCTTTAAAACGAAATGTTGCAATTACCCAAAAATTTGTGAAATGTAAAAAGGAAAATCAATTTTTCAAGAGAAATAAAATCGATACGTGATATTTCCGTTGTGTGAATGTATTGCTGGAACCACTCGGTGCTTAAAAATGAGTATCAAAAGCTACACAATTATTATAACCTTTTTTGCCTCCAAATCCATATCACCCGCAAACAGCTCTATCACGTGGGAAACAATGACTACTATTTATCAGCTATGTAGTATAGTATGTATACTACATAGCTGAAGCATTTTTATGGACTTTGCTCGTAGTTTTACACTGTAACTGTCAAAAAAAGCTAATCTGTAGGCTCGTTTGGTAACTTCTTATGGAAAAGTAAAAGTGAGTTTTAAAAAAGTTTAAAAAAAACAAAAAACCCAAATAAAAAATAACTAGAGGTTTCATCAGCAATCGTAATTTTTATGTAAAACTAAAAAGGCACACACATCAAGCGAAAGTTGTAATTTAAATTTAAATTAAATTAAAGTAAAGTAGTGCAAAACTAAGAAGTAACTCAAAGTTTCAGCAGGAACTTAGTTTCTAATTGTTAATGTTAAATAATTACTTTATTTGCCGTCCAAGCCGTCAAAGCTTATAAGTTGTTCTTATAAAAATGGCTTTGTGAAGTACATTTAATTCACGTGGTTTCAGTAGTATAAGTAGTAGATTACCAACCGATTTTTGTTTTGGATTTGAACCGCATTTTGACTTGCTACAGTTTAAACTTTCAACGAATGGACTCAATAGACTCTGAACCACGCCTCACAGCCAAAAATGTTTTCTTAGTAATTTCTTATGTTCGACCATCACAGACGCAAATGACTTCGAAATTCAGCCGAAACTTTCTAGTTGTGCTCTCGTAAGCAAAAAAGTTAGAAATGTTAGAAAAACGAGTTTTGGCGCCAGGACAACTTGACGTCCACTGAATGTTAATCATGGGGCTATTTTGGCGGCAGATCAAACTCGTATAAAAGTCAACTCTGTCAACTATGTTCACCTGCCACCAAATACAAAAATATTTAGAGATCCTTGAAACTTAAGAATTCTATAAATGACAAATGTTTGTTTATGACAAATGTTTGTTTAGAAAAAGCCAAATTGGGAGCCAAGTGTTTAATAATATACTACAAATAGACTGGTTGCAAGGAAGTCTAGTCGAATTCAAAAAATATAGAGCGGTGTGTGTTTTATTACTGTTAGTTAACAAACAACTGATAAAAGAAGAACCGATTAGGAGTGAAATCGGCGATGATTATCAATACACTTGATCTTTAAAGAAATTCTAAAACCATCTTCAGAGTGGACTAATTTGATTTTCATAACAGAGGCTGACACAACTATCAAAAATATAAAATGCAATGTTCAAGTTGCTAAATGCCATGCCACCATCTAACGACAAAATCATGATGTGACTTTAAAGATCATTTGAAAATGATGAGAAAACTAGGTCTAACTCCAAAAATCAAACTGAACACGAAGCCAAGTTGTGAAGAAACATCGTTAACTAACAATTGATTAAAATGGTGATCCATGTGCTTGAACTATGATTGCGCATCCTCGGAACTGAACAACAATTTGACGCCAAAACAACTAAAAGTAATGTGGTAAAGCATAAAGCGGCTACATTCTAGCAATTTACGTTTGCGTTTGAACAACAAAATCAAACGATGTCTGCGGTAGCCTACGCTGCGCCACATTAAAAGTACTTTAAAATATTCATCAAGAGCCGTTATGAACGATTCGAGCAAATTCGCTCATGGATCGCGCAAAAACCAATCAAATCAAAAATTCATATTCACTGCGGTTGGCAAAAATGAAACTTGTCATGTCGTGCGATGAACACTGATGGTCCAGTTGTTTACGTTGACAATAAGGAGGAAAATTTGAAACTTACTCACCATCGCAAAAAATTGTACAAAGTGGCTTTAGTTTAGGCAAAAAAATCCACACTTGATGGGTATTCAGTGACAACGCAAATTTCTATTGTAACGGCCATGAAAACGTTTATTGTATGAGAACATTACAATCACCTCCAGAAATCCGACCGCAGTGAACTGGAGTGTACTGTAGTGAAGCGAAGTTGCCGTCAAGCTTGAAATTGCACAGATGTTGAAGTTGCTAAATGCCGCCAATATTTACCAATTAAAAATCAGGATGTGACTTTAAATATCGAGTGAAAATGATCAGAGAATTGGGTCTAATTCCAAAAAAGTCAAACTGAAGCCAAGTTGTGAAGCAACATCGTTAACTAACAATTGATTGAAATGGTGATCGATGTGCTTGAACTTAAATTGCGAATCTTCAGAACAAGAATTTGATGCCAAAACAACTAAAAGTAATGTGGAAAATAATAAAGCGGCTACATTCTAGCAATTAACGTTTGCGTTTGAACAACAAAATCAAACTAACGTTTGGCTGCACCTGTAAGGACCGAAATTGAATTGCCAAATCATGCTTAGAGCAGCCAAAAGTCAAGTTCAATTACTTTAACCAAACTGAAAAATAACCAACAGTATGATCAAGTTCGGCTTGAGTTTAGAAAAACTTAGGCTCAACTCAAGAATTATAAAATTGGAAAACGACTGTGGTAGCTGGATTATCGATTGTTTGTTCTTGGTCAGTTGGAATTGGAAAATTGGAAAACGACGTACGAAAGCAAAAAACCGCAACATCAGACAAACGAGAACACAGATGAACATTTTTCACTTTGTTGTTGCGCATAAAACTATGCTTTTTTATGTTGAAAGTTGAGAAAGTTGAAAATGAAATGTGCAATGATGAAACCTTATACGATCAAAAAATAGAGCTAATCTAGAAAACTGTATTTAAACGGATCTTTTAATACAATAAGATGATTTCAAATCGCACAAATCGTTCAAAAGCTCAGGCAAAAATTGCACAAGGATCCGCAAAATTTGCCAATTACAATTGATCTTTGACGATCAGCAGGAAAGCCGAAAAGTATTTCGAAATCTAACGTACACAAAAATTGTTCAATGTTAATGCTACTACAAATTACTGTAAGCGAGTGTAACGCGTGGCAGATCGTTCTGTAAATGTAGACCTGTGTGAACCGCCAAGTTGGCGCATCTCTGCAAACATGCCTTTACTCGATGTATTAAAAAGTTAAAATTTGTCCAAAATTATTAAAAAATTAAATTAACAAAGTTTATTAAAATTTAACAATTAAAAATGTATAAAAGCAACAAAATTTTGTATTTTTATTTGTGTATAAACGCTGAAGCGCGCGCGATCCGCGCCTCTATTTAACTGTGACTTTAAGTGGATTTTTGAATTCGTATTTTACCCGTCTTCTTGAATTTTGAATGTTCAACTGGAGCGCGCGCAAGTTGCAAGCACATTACGATATTTGACTTCATATTTGACTCAACAGCTTATCAACGCACTTTCGAAAAAGTAAAAAAGCAAAAAATGAGAAAGAAAGGAGAAAATACAATTCCATTTTATTCCAATTTGATCCGCTGCTTGACTCTGCTTCTTGCCAACACACAACCGCTTCGTCGCAAACTAAGACACCTGAGATCTATCCTCATTGCAACGTTTGAAAGACGTGCGCGCGGTGGCTCACTGGCAGTGCGTTTGTCTGTTGCGCGCGGTGTCTGAGTTCTACACCCAGTGGTGTCGTCTCTTTTGTGTTGTTTCTGAACGACCGGTCGTTTCAGCGTCTCGAATGACTCCGGTGCGGACGGAAAAACACACAGACACACAAACATACCGTCGGTTTGCGCTTTATTATAGAGGGGGATAACTCATTATTATATAGGGAGGATTTATAGTTTTTGCTTTCACTAGAAAATCACCGCTTACCTTTCGAGCACGAAAGGTAAGCGATGTGGAAGCAGGAAAAGAACTCATTGGACTCAAAAAAATTAAAGAAGAAAAATTTCTAAATTTTTGCCGTTGCAATTGCAAGCACATGAAAGTTCCAAAAACAAACACGTTGCACCCCTTTTTTCACCGTGAGATAGCGACTAATGTCGAAGATTTGAAGAACAAAAACTTGCCGACCGACAGCAACTAGACCAACAAAAATTGATTTTGACCGGATAGATTGGACTAGAAAGATGGGTCTTCAATTACAGTTGGATAACTAAAATTTTGTTAAAAAACATCTAATCATGAGTGAAAATGATCCGTAATGCCGAAGAGCCTTCACTCAAAAAACACCAAAACGTTCAAAACAATCAAACCTAGAATGGGAGAATCTAATTAGATTATCTATGGCTGAATTAACAAAGCCTGAAATACACTCAACTTTACTCTACCTACGCACGCT
>MQUG01002660.1:0-11622 GCA_007213375.1 Steinernema feltiae | reverse complement strand
GTGGGCCCAGAGCGCCTTTCTTCAAGACCAGTAGGCAGTTTCTTCCCGGGGAAGAACTTACGTGGAACAATTGGCGGAGGCGTCTCGGATAAGCAACTGGGAGCGGCGACCGCTGCCGTACGGAAGTCATGGGACGAGATAGCGGACCAGGAGAATGAAGCCACGATGAAGCGCGGTTTGAAGCGTGAATCTTGCTCGGTGAATCAGAAACCGAAACGTCGCAAGCAAAGATCTACGGAACTTGTCCAGGAACCCAATCTTCCCGCTGTAGAAGTACAGGAACCCGAGCCCGACGTGTCTGTTCAACTTATAGCCGCCTTGCAGCATTTGGAGGTTGGAGAGGATCTGATAGTTGAGTTGAGCTCGATATACCACAGAATTGGACTGCCTAGGTCGTCAAGTGCACGGCTGTCGGCAGCAACAAGAGTGTAAAGTAAGTTACATAAACAAGACTTCATTGATGGGCATTGTTAATTTTAGGGGGGCAACATTGAACTGCGGAGAGCCCTAGACATTCTCTTCCCTTCGTTCGGAAACCGAAGCTCGTTGGAAAATGTCTCTGACATTACGCGCCTTGTTTCGGAAGTCATGGACAACAGCGGAGATTATGGTTCTCTCATCACAATATACGTTTCTGTAAGATGAAACCCTTTGATTTTGACCTGGCAAACTTATTTAGGTATACTTTGCTATCGCGTTGCAAAGATTAAAAAAGTGGAAATGGGCCAAGACATTGCTTCGCACAATGCATGGCTACGCTTCGGCGGAATTGAAAAAATGGAGGTCCGCCGCCCACCGCGAAACCGAAGAATGATCGGACATACACATCTCGCTTTTCACTACAAGCGTATCCGAATTGCAAACACTCAGCGAAGAAGTGAAACACGCGAGTTTAGCGCAAGACCGCGCTCGAAATATCACTAAGAAAGACGTCTTGCAGACTGGCTCCATCTCGTACGCAATGGTTAGTTACATCCATTATACTATTATTACCGTTCTCCTTCAGCTCGGCGTGATTTACTATTGCTCCAAAAGAGCACGTGCTCATACATCAGCGATGATACAGTTTTTCATTGACTTAGACCCGACACCGCCACTGTCCGATACAAGCGTCTATTTCAGAGACTACAGGGGTGAGTATCTACCGTAGTCTGGCGCAAGAGTAAATCAAACGTTTCAGAATACTCATGGGCATGTGGGTCTTCCACAATGGTGTACGTGGCGAAGGGATCTATAAGGCCAAGGTTGCTGACTGGAATAGGGCATTGACTGTCGGTGAAGGCGATGCAAGACGCCGCGTCATGGTCGTTTCCGACTCAAAAACAGGCAATCCTTACTTCATCTCCGCACACACTTCGTTCGCTGATTGGATCGACCAGTAAATGACTATTCGTGATCGACTAGGAATCGAAGGCGACCACATATTCACGAGTCAGAAGAACACAGGTGCACCGCGACGTAACGTCACGCGAAAGGTCCTACTGACCTACCAGAAGGAGGATCTCCCGACAGTATTTGGGATCGGTTTGCCGGCAAGCCTGGTCAAAACGCTATCAAATGCACACTCAGTGCGACATTTAATCGCCGGGGAAGTCTGCAATGCAGATAACTCTGAAGTACCCTTAGTTGGGAAGCGGAAGACCGCAGTGGGCTACAATCCTCAGCTCAACGTCAGCAAGTAAGTTGTCACGTTTTATATTGAAAACATCATTTATTTCAGCACGACGGCGGCGAAACACTACGCATTGGAGGATCAAGTTGAGGAAATCCGCAAGAACCCCGCGAAGCTTGAGAAGAATAGCAGGGTTATCCTGATATGTTGCAGCTCTTCAGAGAAGCTGATGATCAGTTCACTAATAGCGAGCTTTACATTCCTGCCATTCACGACGTACGCGATACAGATCTGTCCTTCTTCACAGCTGAACCCTGACTTGACTAAACTTAAATTAACATGATTAACATTGATTAACCGCTGTACCCGGAAGAATAAACTTGTTCTTGTTGTTTATATATTGTTCATTTGTCTTCGCCTTGTCAGGGCTAGCCGAGGCTACGTTCACTTGTTCAGGAACAGTGAAAGAGATCGCCAGCCCCGATAGCCCTGACTTGAAATTTCTCATCTCCAAGTAGTCATCGTACAAAAGTTGCGACCTGGGCACCTCATGGAGTTGTGTATTTTGGAGAACATTTTCAACTCTCCTATCGGTGGTATAATACAGGGCTAGCCGAGGCTAGCTTCACTTGTTCCGGAACAGTGAAAGAGATTACCAGCCCCGATAGCCCCGAGGTCGAAAAACTCAACTTGCCCTAACCTGACCCTTTCCACCCTCGACATCTCCAACTTGAAACCTTTCACCGTATTCACCGCTCTCATCGTATTCATCCAAATCGTTCAGGGCTACCCGAGGCTAGGTTCACTTGTCCACGAAAAGTGAAATAGAACGCTAGCCCCGATAGCCCTGAGGTCCAAAAACTTCACTTGTCCACACCTCAAATTTTTTACTTAATAACAAACAGGCACAAAAAACAACAACATCATTTTTTTCAATTTCAAACAATCTTCGCAAATGTAATCGCGGCGTTGGACTTCGTTCATTTTGATGAACTCCGCTTTCCGGCTCCGGCGGCGTGGCCGTACTCCCGCAAACACTCGCTGTGTGGACAAATTTTGTTAACTTCCTCCTCAACATCTTCAACATAGTCAGCACCATCCTTTCCTTCCTGCTCGACGACGTCAGAGATTTGCGGTGCGCTGTCAGAGACCACGGAAACGCTGAGAGTGGTTGTCTCCACTTCCTCGGTGTGCTCTTCAGGGCTCCTCCTGTTCCAACACGTCGGTCTGAGGCTCGCTGTCGCTGTCTTCCTCTTCTTCACCATCTTCTTCACTTCGGGCTCCTTGTTGCTCGACGACGTCAGAGGGCTGAGCGCTATCTTCCTCGCCATCTTCCTCACTTTCGTTTCCTTGCGACTTCTCCGTGATCGGTGCGCTGCCAGAGACGACATCAGAGAGCGGTGCGCTGTCAGAGAGCGGTGCGCTGACTGTGTTCAGTCCATCCACTTTCTCGTTTTCGAACCGGTCTTGCAACTTGCGGCGCTTCGGGGCACGCGCGACGAATCTGAATACCTTAATAAGTATAATTTGTATGAATGCACCTACCGTTCTTTGAATAGAGCTTGCGACTCCTCCATGATCGCTTTGAACTCGGCCTCAGTGCGGACCGTGGCGAGAAGCGACAGAACGTCGTCCTTCACGCTAGTGACCGTCTTCAGGCGGCCACACGTCTTCAACTCGTCGGAGGCAGTGTGAAGCCAGCCACCGAAGAGTATCAGCTCCTCCTCAGCTTCCAAGTAAAGTTTCCAGTTTTTAAACATGAAAACCCGGCGATGAAGAACATGTCCTCAGCGCGCGATACTTCGACAACCGTGATGCGCTTCCGATCGGCATGATTTGACCACGCTTGAAAAATGGACAGCCCTTTCGAGGGGCACCGCAAACTCGTGTGTGTCCAGAAGGACAACGACCGACTCTCCGTCCGGTGACATTCCCGCTCTAAATTAACTCACGTTTTGAATATGAATATAGCATGAAACCTACCGGACATTGTCTAACATCTTTTTCTTCTCGAACAGAGTAGCCAACGATTTGGTTGAAGGTTGCTCCCGGAATCGCTTTGCCACAATGGCCGCGTGCTCCAATGACACTGCCTTCGCCTCGATGCCGGTCATTCCGGTTGGAAAACAAAACGTGTTCATGGTGCTAGCAACGGTCCCAGCGTCGACGCCACCAAGCAAGCGATGGACGACAAAACACGCTCCGGCCGCCATGCGAGCATCGCGAACGGACGTGGTCACTCACCATTTCCTCAGAAGCATCAGAATCGTCACTCTTCTCCGTCTTAACGTTGCGAACCATGTTTCTGAAAGCGAATAAACAAGAGTAAACACAGCAACACACTTCGAACAACCGCACGCAACGAACACGCCGAGGAAAACAAACGACCGCACGCAACGCAAGAACACGACAAACACGCAGTCGAAATCGAGACATATTGCAATTGCACAAATTACCAGACAGGGGCTGGCACGGGATCACATCCGCGAGGCCGCGAAACGCAAAGAATCAGGAAGCCTCGGCAAGTCCCGTGCGCAAATTCGAAATAGAAATTTGAAATACGCAAGTGAACAGCAACAATCGCAATCGTGTCGAGACCACCCATGCCGCACCGTTGGAAAAAATTCGACAAAAGCTGCGATCCGTGAAAACAAAAGGTGCGATTTCATGTGAAATCAAACCTCACTTCTAGAGCGTGACGTACAAGTTGAAACAAGCACAAAACTGGGGAAAAGCGTGCTTCGCTGAGAAGCCCTACAGTTTTTACTATTTCAAACGCTTCCTGAAAGAACTGCGAATGATCGGATTGTCGCTGGTAATTTCCACACGTTCCACTTTTCATGTTCTGACAGTTTTTCAGGAAATGAGTTGTTTCTTCTTGGACGACGAAGTCGACAGCGAGGTACAAGAGGCGACAAAGCACGATTTCCCGCTGATCGCGGTCGTCATTTCAGGACCCTATCGCGACAAGAACGAAACAAAGAGGAACAAGTGCATAGCGTCAGTTGGTCTTGACCACGTTGAAGAAATCGTTTTGCGCGGATTGCCAACATTCGACATGACCTACACGGTCTCCATCGCAGTTGGACACTGACTTCAACGTGCATGTCTTGAAAATTCAATAAAATTGATTTGATCGCAGTTGAAACGCCGATTGATCGCCAAGGCGAGCGCACAGCTGACGGACACAAAGACGTTCGCGTTTCAGTCGCGGACCTCGGAAGATGCGTCCCCTCCGCCTCGCGCTCTTCCTCCTCTCCCTCCACGCGTCCCTCGCCTCCCAACTATGCTTCCACCCCTCGGCGATCCGTAAGTGACCCGCAAAAGGCGAAAACCTCCCCCTCAACCTCTTCAGCGATGACGGCGGACGTCCGCGAAGACCTGAAAAGGGATCTTCGGATCGCGATCGACAAATTTGTGACGTTTTCCTCTCGTTACTCGACCGAAAACGTGGAATTTGAGGATTTGGAGAAGATGATCGCCCCGATGAGGTACTTGGATGTCCAAAGAGTGAGCAGACCGATTTCCCGCCTCTGAGAATCGTGATTTATAGGATGCGTTCTCGAAAGTTATTGCAGATCATGTTTTGCCAGGTGACGTTGTCGCCAATCCGTTTCTGCCGCTCAACCACACGTGCATTCCGCGCGACGACGTCAGTTTCCGGAGCGCAGAGCGTCGTTGAACGCGTAGCATTTAGGAGGATCTGAACGACCTCCTGAGGAACATGAGCGCGCAGTTTGCAGCGATGGTTCAGAAGCTCGAGACCATAAATCTGCAGTCGCAGTTTGCTGACATGACTTACAGGTTGTATTTGGATAACGAAGCGTGTATAGGTCAAGCCGACGTGCTCTCTGTCGACTTTGCTGTTCGTTTTTGTGTTTATTTTCGAGTCCTATCGGTTGTTTTCTGTTTTTTTAGTTAAACAGGGATGGAAGCAGACGCTCAGAGGCTTTCAGTGTTGCCTTCGCGCTGGAGAACAACAAGTCTTTAGATTCGGCAAGAGTGCAGACGGGTATTCACGATGAGAACCCGTATATCGCAGCAAGTTGACCGCTTTGTGGACCCTTCTTTACTTTGCTTTACTCAGAAATTGCTCATAATCAGTCGACTCCGTTTCGAAGACTGTGTGCAACAAAGATTCATATATTCAACTTATGAAACGACGCGTTTGGTGACCGCGCTGCCCACGACCGCATTGGTGGGTCATTCTAGAGTCCCTTTCTGGTACTGAGAAGTTGCTTCAGTGCATCAGCGCGTTGGCGAAACACGCGCTCAGGAATCAGAGGAGCGCGCTGGTGACCGAACACGTCAGAAGCGAGTTTGCGGAGGTCAAACGCCTCGAGAACGAGTTGACCAACTATTACTACTCGGTGAGGGTCTGCGGGTTACGGTAGTCCTTGACGGGGCGTTGCAGCTCGTGCTGGACAGAGTTGGAGAGAAGCTGCGTGAGATGATCAAGGCAGAGTACCACGCCACTCGATTCCAACTGAATCTCGAGGTCCTGAAGGGAAAAGTGGAACGAATGCTGGAGAACGACTTTGCCGATCCCAGGTGTGAATGGTCCTGAGACGACTTCTACCGTATTTCAGACAGGAATACGGCGTCTTCATCCGCTCCACGACGTGTCGCCTCGTCTCCCACGCGATCGTCTTCGCGAACGACTCGTCCGCGGTGCGCGTCTACCGCTTCGGGAACCTCCAGGTCCTCCTCTACCGTATCCTCAGGGGCGCGGCGGCGGAGGAGAAGCGCCGCGTGTTCGAGGCGCAAAAGTCGGCGTTCGAGGACGTTTTGTGGGTTCGGGAGCGGGGAATCGCGACTCAAATTCCGCTTCAGAGACGTGCGCACCGCCGGGCGCCTCTTCGTTACCGTAACCCGCGAGTCGGCGGCGGAGAACGTGGCGCGGCTGCGGGAGCTCCACGAGTTTCCCTTTGTCGCCAGCTTGGTCTTCGAGGAGAGCGAGGACGTCTGCGCCGTCGCCTGCCGCCTCGAGAACGTCGCCGTCGTGAAGATGGCGAAGACCGGAAGTTTCTTCACCGCCGAGCGCAAATTCGGGGTCGTCGCGCTCTTCGGCGTCTGACCCGTTGCAGAAAGCTACAGAATCGAGCTGCGAATGCGTGTTTGGTTGCTTTGAATGAATTCTGTCATGCAGTTTTATGTTCTTCTGCTTTTCCTTTTGTTTTTGCTTTCAAGTTGGATGTTGGGAGAGGGTATAGCGCGGCTTCAGGCCTTTGATGTGTCTTGAAACAAGAGAGCCACTGAATGATGCAGAATTTATTCTTTATTCATAAGTTACAAGCAATTCTCGTCAGTTGGTTACTTCGAGTTGACGGCGGAGCAGAAGTTGGAAGCATCACAGGCTGGCCGTTGGCAGAAGTATGACAAGCTGGGACGATCGATGGCACACGTCTCTGGAGTCCACCAGTTTCCTCCTCCAATCGTCATTGAACCGCAAACGCCGTCACTCCAGCTTCGGCCGCCATGCTCACCGCGCCACCAATCGAGCGACTGAAATGGAATTAGCTCGTTTCACATGGCCTCGTCTTACGGTCTCATCATCCCATGTAAATCCTTCACGGGCTCGGAAGCGTAGACCGGTCCATACTTTTGTGATTTCGTGATTGTGACTGACGCTGTAGTTCCGGGCGATTGCTAAACGAGTCAGATCGAACAGAGAAACAGATGATCTCAAACTAACCGGCGAGAAAGTCGCATTTCTCCTGGTTGTGGATCGACGCGAGACGCGCATCCGAGTGCGCCAATCTGCAGCCTTCCTGCGCCCCGAGATATCCAGTCTGTGCCTCGTAGAGATAGACGCATTCCGCGGAGAGCTCACAGTCGGCAGCGAACTGCGTCCAGCCCTCTCCCACACAGAAACAGTTGGTTTTGGCGGCGAGCTCTTCGAGTTTCAAATCGTCGCTGGTTGTCGCATAGCCGCACGGTGAAGCGAGACTGGTCAGGGGCGGTAACGTGTTGTCGTGGTAGCGCATGCTGATGGTGAGCAGCTTCGAGAAGGACTTGAGATAGGCGGCCGCTCTGCACGGAGAATCTGCTCCTCCTACAGCATCTGGACACTCAACCCGATGGCTGGTCAGAAGGACAACGAGCTTCTGAGCGAAGGTTCTGCTCGAGGCAGAATCAAAAATCTCGATTGCTTTCAGAATGCCCTGGAAGCACTCATTTAAACATGAATTCAGCACAAACTAAGTAAACTCACCTCTTCAACGTTGAGCTGAAAGTCTCCGCGGTACTTCATCCCTCCCATCAGCTTTGCTCGCCTGCTCTGTGCTCCCAAGGTCATCGAGTCCTGCGATTTGCTCAGCCGTCGCACCCAAATTGACGACTCCGAGACGAGTGTGGTGACCATCGAATGCTCCAATCCGCATTGTGCTCACGATTCCATCGATCATGGCGATGCTCTAAAGAGAAAGTCCACTTTAAGCTGAGTCTTGTAATACAGTTATCTTACCCCTTTGAAGCCTTCATAGCCAACGCCGAACGTAGAATCAAAAATGATCACCATATCTAGCCAGAGCTTCGACAGATCAGAGCTGCATTGTCGCGCTCCTCTCAACGCAACGGTGGAGGGAAGACTGCGTGATGGAACCGCGACATTCAACTGAGGCGGAGCGTTGACTCCCATTTTCAGAGTTTCAGAAGCTTCACTGTGCGGCGACGGCGTCAAGGCGCCGCGCCAAACTGAATCCGCGTTGCCGTCGGCGGAGAACAAACAGCGACTGCGTTGAATGAAACGGCGAAAATTCGGTCGGCAAAGCTCCGTCCGAGCTCATCCGCGCGCACTCCGGCGCAATCGTGATGACCGGATTCGGAACGTCATGGTAGTGTAGGGCGATCGTGCCAAAGCTCGCGCCCGACCGCTTCAGATGATCGACCAACCGGCATACATTTTTCCCTCTCGTTTCGCGGCGTAGAGGACAACGGACGTCTCCGGCGGTCACGACGACCACAAGTTTGACGACTGTTTGGTCGGCAAAACTCAGCAGTGCTTCGGTCTTCTCAAGAGCGCTTGAAATGAGAGAAATGTGAAAATTCAAAGCGAAAAAGTTGATTTTTCTTCATTCTTAGTTCTATGTTCACATTACACCTCGATTGCACTCGTAATGCCGTTGGTTCTGCTGCTCTTCTCCCAAGGCAACGCGCAATTTGCATAACAAAACAAACTATTTTAGGAGCGTAGCACAGGGAAGTACACCTTGGTGCCAATCATGGCGTGCACCAAGATTTTAAGTGCGCACCGACGAACTTTGAGACTGATGGAGGTAAATGTTGGTTTGAATTGAATTGAGGATCCGAGTTATTGAGAATTGACCATTACGTGTTATCTGGCATACCGTAACTGCCGAAGCAGGTCAACTTGGCGCGCCACCAACTTGGCGCCGGACAACTTGGCGCCGAGCAATCTCGGGCTTCGTACTTCGGCAAGCTTCGTACTAAGTGCAGGCTTAGGCCTAGGAGCTGCCGCAGGGTTTGCTTAGTGAAATTCACTAGGCTTCGTACTCCGAACTAGATTGTTCGGCGCCAAGTTGTCCGGCGCCAAATTGTCCTAGCGCCCAGTCGGCGGCGCGAAGTCAGCGGCGCCAGGTTGACACGTACCGCCGTAGCTGCATATGGCTTAAGATGACTGACTTATTGGTAGTGGTTTAGCCTAGTTTTTGGGTTAGCAGGCTTCGTAGAGCAACTTTTAGACGCGTCTAACCTGCCGCCAAATTAGCAAAACAGATATGTATCAAATTTTGTTGTTCGGTTGTTCGGCGCCAAGGTGACACTTAACAGTTGGTTCTGTCACTCTTCTCCCGAGGCAAGGGGCAATTTGCATAAGGAAATCAATACAAGATTTAGGCGCGTAGCACAGGGAAATGGACATTTGTGCCGTTCATGGCTGTGTGATCTACGCGTGCAGCCTACATTTAAAGCAAATAGCCAGTTAAGATGAAGAGAATTCACGTCAGGATGAACGAACTTACTCTTGCAAATTGAAGAACTTTCCATCGAGGTACTGCAACTCGCTGGCCAGCTTCGAAGCGGCAGCCAAAGTCGTCAGATTTCCATGTGTGACCGCGCTGTCTCCGGTATTGATGATCGTCGCCGAGATGTCACTGTCGTTCAGTTCTTTCAGCAAAGCGGCGATCATCGCTCTTTCCTGAAAGTCAGAGCGGAGGAGCTACTCGTTGATTTGGTGTTTACGCACCCCGTAGAATCCGTCACGTCCCGTGCCAACTGTCGACTCGACGATCAGGGCCATCTGAATGGCGGGCTGCTCATCTAAAACAGAGTTGAGCTGGTCTGAAAGTGGCCTGAAATGTCAAACCTGAAGCGGCGCTCCCTGGGAGGAGACAAACGATGAGGAGACCGACCAGTGCGAGCTCCATGGCGCCGACTCTGGACGAATGCGATAAGGAACGGGTCGCTTGTTTAAATCACCACCCGGCAGGCAGGCTGCAACGTTCCTTATCAGTCCGAATGGTGTGAGCAATGTTCCTATCATCTCTGATTATTCCCCATCACATGAGCGCTAAATCGTTCGATAACCCGCTTGCTGTAAACGTCAAACAGCATTTCCGCGTTCTTCGAAAACAACGAACAAGGAAGGAACATTCCTCACACCTTTCGGTCCGAATCAGGCGAGTGAATTGCGCACGTTGCAGCTTCGAAATCAAAATCAAAGAGAAGGAACCGAAGAACAACATGAATCTGCTTGAGAGAATTCATTCAATCAACCAAACATGCATTTACAGCTCGAATCATCGCTTTCTGCGGCGAATCAGACGCCGAAGAGCGCGACGACCCCGAATTTGCGCTCGGCGGTGAAGAAACTTCCGGTCTTCGCCATCTTCACGACGGCGACGTTCTCGAGGCGGCAGGCGACGGCGCAGACGTCCTCGCTCTCCTCGAAGACCAAGCTGGCGACAAAGGGGAACTCGTGGAGCTCCCGCAGCCGCGCCACGTTCTCCGCCGCCGACTCGGGGTTACGGTAACGAAGAGGCGCCCGGCGGTGCGCACGTCTCTGAAGCGGAATTTGAGTCGCGATTCCCCGCTCCCGAACCCACAAAACGTCCTCGAACGCCGACTTTTGCGCCTCGAACACGCGGCGGTTCTCCTTCCGCCGCCGCGCCCCTGAGGATACGGTAGAGGAGGACCTGGAGGTTCCCGAAGCGGTAGACGCGCACCGCGGACGAGTCGTTCGCGAAGACGATCGCGTGGGAGACGAGGCGACACGTGGTGGAGCGGATGAAGACGCCGTATTCCTGTCTGAAATACGGTAGAAGTCGTCTCAGGACCATTCGCACCTCGGATCGTCAAAGTCGTTCTCCAGCATGCGTTCCACTTTTCCCTTCAGGACCTCGAGATTCAGTTGGAATCGAGTGGCGTGGTACTCTGCCTTGATCATCTCTCGCAGCCTCTCTCCGATCATGTCGAGCACGAGCTGGCAACGCCCGGTCAAGGACTACCGTAACCCGCAGCCACTCACCGAGTAGTAATAGTTGGTCAACTCCTTCTCGAGGCGTTTGACCTCCGCAAACTGGTGTCTGACGTGTTCGGTCACCACGCGCTCCTCTGATTCCTGAGCGCGTGTTTCGCCAACGCGCTGATGCACTGAAGCTCGTGCTAATCCCTGAACGCCTCTAGAATCACCCACCAAGGCGGTCGTCGGCAGCGCGGTCACCAAACGCGTCGTTTCGTAAGTTGAATAAACGAATCTTCGTCTCACACAGTATGCGAAACGGAGTCGACTGATTATGAGCAATTTCTGAGCAAAGCACAGGTAGACTGGTACACAAAGCGGTCAACTTACTGCGAGATACGGGTGGTCATCGTGAATCGCAGTCTGCGTTCTTGCCGCATCTAAGGACTTGTTGTTCTGCAGCGCGAAGGCAACACTGAACGCCTCTGAGCGTCTGCTTCCATCCCTATTTAACTAAAGAACAGAAAACAGCCTTTGGGACTTCGAATAGACACAAAAACGAACAGCAAAGTCGACGACAGCGTGAACG
>MQUG01002648.1:0-11537 GCA_007213375.1 Steinernema feltiae | reverse complement strand
GTCAGAAAAGTGATATTGACCGCAGGGCGCGTCCTCAGGCCGGCCGTGTCAGGATCCTTTAATTTTGTGGTAAACCTCCGTTGCGCCTTATTTTTTGTAGCGCAAGACTGGAGTGTCCTATTGAAAATTTGATTTCACCAACGTGATCGCGAGGATCGATTTAGTGGGTACACCAAACTTCAGAAAAATCTAAGACTTTATTTGAACGGTGTCTGTGTGTCCTGTCCGTTAAACTCATTGTGCTCCCCCTCTGCTTGTTGTGTCATTGGCCGGAAGCACAGCAGTTGATGATTTAGATGTTTCTCTCAATTGGATAATTTATATTGTAAACTAGGATCCAGTGTTGTAGTGGAGTTGCAGCATTTATCGAGTATACGAGCACATTACAATATTATTATTAGTTCCAACAAATCAACGCCGTGATTCGCTGTTTGCGACGCTCGATCCAAACTGAAAAATCGATCGTTTATCGTCGGCGCCGATCAACCGTCAACCTACCACTTTGATATTGAATGACAAAGTCCGTGTACAAGTAGTTGTTCCACGCGGTGATCGTCGCCAAGTTCGAATTGCTCGCGGTGATCGTGTTGTACTGAGCCGGGCAGCAGTAGCGGATTCCCTCGTTCTTCCACGATGACTCGTGGCCCTTGATGTTCACTCCGCCAAAGTAGCACATGTCGTAGCAGAGGCCGTTGTTGTCGTTGTCCTGTCCTACCGAGATCACCTTCCACTGCACTTTCGTTCCCGACGGTCCGTAGATGTGCCAGGTGCACTGCGGGGGATTGTCCAAGTCGCCGACCGCCCACTGACCGTTTCCGACCGTGTTGCTCACGTTCAACGTTTTCCACGTGGATGTGGCGAAGAGATCGGCGCCACAGGTCGCTCCTGCCTTGGGAGCCTCGCGATCTCCGCAATCTGCGCCGCCGAAGCCGGAAGGACAGATGCACGTGCCGCAGCTGTTGGGGTTGGGGATGCCGCCGTAGTAGCACACGGTGCCGGAGTTGGCGCATTGATCTGTGAGCATCAGAGAAATCATTAGGATGATCTAAGGCGCGTACTGCAGCTATAGTGGAGATTGAGCTCGTAGATGTCAGTGAACACAGGTCGCTTGCTTCCTCCGATCGCTTGTTGATACAGCGTGTCCAGCGCGAACATAACAGTTGTGTTTTCGTTGTTTTTTCCAAGTTGCCTGCAATGTTCTGGCATTGATTTTGGACGAGGAGGAGTGACTATACTTGGGTCGATAGTGCATAATTCCGCGGTACTCGTATTTTATTCCGTAGTTGTAGTTCCTGGTCGTATTCTGCTTGGTGTACTCGGATCCTCCGCCAGTCTAAACTCAATGGACGCATACGAGCCTGAAACCTGAAGCAAACCTCAATATTGTCCTCGTTGACGAAGACATAATCGGCTCGATCGTGGCGACTCTGTTCGTGGAAAAATCCGAGCGCATGCGCGAGTTCGTGACAGGCGATGCCGAACGTTTCACAGCCAGCGCCCAGCGAGAGTGTCTGTTCGGTGGCCCAGAAATTCTTGCCAACAGCGCTAGAACAACCGGCGCCCGGGAAGATTTTGATGACTGGGGTGGAGGGGCTGCTCGCGGCGTCGGTTACCTGATGGAAGCGGATGCAGGTGTTCTGCTCGTAGAAGTCGATCGCTTGCTGTATCACTGTACGCCCCTTTGAGTCTCAAATGGAGAGCGTGATCATTGCTGAGGCGCTTGTTTCTTACTTAAAGCATCGTCGAAGTAATAATAAACTCCGCCGGACCAAATCGTGCTAGGGTAATTGGAGTCGTAGAATGCTTGGCGCTTGTATCTTCTGGAGCCACTCGTCTCCTCCTCTCCGTAGAGAGCTTTCATCGCATCCCTGAATTGATTGATTGCGAAGAAAGGTTGCATTCTCGGTGACTTACAAGTCCATTTCGATGTCACCCTCGACCATAATCTCGTCGATTCCAAGCGCCGAGTTGATTTGGTCGTAGGTCGGCTGTGCGTCGGTGTCCGGAATTGGCTTCGCGTTCAGCTTGTTGTTCTCAGCAATAGCGCGGTCGATCTTGTCCTTGTTCTTCTTGTAGACGGCTTGCTGCTGCGCTTTCAGCTCCTTCTCCTTCTTCGGCTTGATTTTGGCCTTGAATTCGGCGATTTTATCGACTTCGTCGATAGTCCTGCCAGCTTTGGCAAAGTTGTCCTTGTTCATCTAAATTCGGATTAGATAGACTGTGAAATGAAGGTGACTTATAGACGACCTTCTTGTAGAGCGCTCTTCCTTTCAGCGGCTTTCCATCGTCTCCTTTGGGCATCGAGTCGCAGATTTCGTCCAGCTTCTCTTTTTTGCCCTTATGCTTGGACTTGGAAGAGTGGATGGGGCTAGCGGCGACCAGGTAGAGAAGCGCCAGAGCGAGGAGCAAGAAGCGATGCGAAACCATTGCTTCCGAGTGAGGAAGCTTCTGCCGGGATGCGCTTTTATGTGCGCACCCAGCAGCGACTGTTTTGCTAGCCACGACTCACCTGGGCCACTAATCCGCACGCTCGGTGCATAAATTGTTGTTCCGAATGACCGCTTTGCTTCCTCGTTGGCACGCGCGCGTGGCATTCGATCGGGCATTGAACGTTTTTTCGCTGGACTTGAAACGATCAGATCAAAGATGAAATTCACAAGACGCGCGCCGGCAAAGAGAAGCATTTGAAGTTCATTCCGACCCAAAAATCGGTCGAAATGACGTCGGTTCCGCCAGAAACCCTCGCTCATGCGTTCCCGCGGATTCCGGAAGGATTCGACAAATTTGGAGTTGTTCCAAGCGATAAAACCAAGGTTGCCGGTGCCTCCGTTGTCTCCGGATGAGCTTAATTGTTGTTGCTGAGCTGCCAACGGAAAGTTGAATATTTCGGCGAGATGTCACGTATAGGTGCAAAACGCATAGATGACCATTAAAGGGACAGTGTCATGAATGAAACTAAGTCTCAGTCTCAGTCTCATTTGTGGCTATTTGGCTGAATAAAGGATGAAAAATCGAGTTGGGCGCGGAGGCGCAAGCTGCCAAGTCCAGGGGTGACCGGAAATCATGATTTTTCATCGATTATCGGCCATTCAGCCCGAATTCTGTGTTTATATGGCCATTTTAGACTAATTCTAGTTCGCGAAGAACTCTCATGCCATCAGAATCACTGGAAAAGCCCGAATATAGCTAGATTGGGCAATCCACACCAGAACAAAATCGTATATTGTGCAGCCGACCGTAGTCAAGTCGCGCCAAGACCGAACCTTTTTGAAGCCCGACTAATGTATCATACCGCACTTCCCAGACCACTTGGAACAAATCTGATTTCACCAAAAATTCCGTCGACTCTGAAAACCTACCCCTAGGAGAAGCCCCTTTGACGTTTTGCAAAAATTGTTCAAAACGATAAAATTTGCCCAAATTTGGGACAATTTTGTCGTTTGGGATATTTTAGCGCGCGACAGTTAACCAAGCGCCAAATGTAATTAATGCCAAGTCTACAACGCTCTTGCTATGCGAAAACTGTCTTTAACGAATTCAGATGCTCAGAATCCCGTTTCCCGGTCCGGAGTAACCAAACAACGGTCGTTGACTAACCGTCATGTGCGTCGTTTAACGTATGCGAACCAATCATTCTTTCCACCTTTTGCCCTGTCGCATATTGTTTACGAGCGAGTCTCAATTCGTTCAAGTCTGAAATGAAAAACACGATTAATCAGGTTCAACTTGGAAACGCCTTCAGATCGCCGCACAACGCAAAGATCAATCCAATTAGTGCCAACTTCCAAATGCAATTACACAAACAAGGCGTTTATTCCTGTTTCCTGCGTTTTCTGCGCTAATTCTCATTGCTATGAATTCTACAATCGCCTGCGCCGAATTCATCTTCGCTCTCTTGCTCTCCTTGGCGACCCTGGCCCTCTTCGCTGTCCTCGCTAAGCGTAGAAAGCACAACACAACGCGTACAAAGTGCTCCGTTTTCAATCTTCTCCTCGTCAGCATCGCCTCCTGTGCGCTGTGCTTTGCTATCTCCAGTTGTCCGTGGATTCTGCTCCTTCTGGAGATTCTGCCAAATCAGCCGCAGATTTCGGTCGCTCTATGGGCGCCCGGCCTAGCGAACCGTTGCATCTATTCGTTCTACGACACGGCCATGATGGTGCTGTTCGTACAGCGGATCGCATACGTTGCTGTGCCAGTTTACGCGCGACAACTGGAAAAACCCCTAGTTCTGGGTGCTGTTGCGCTTGGAAGCTGCTTTATGGTAACTTTGATTTGCGTCCATGTGACGAACATTCCAGTTGCTGTGGGAGCGGTTCCTGATGGTAGGTCGGCTTCAGTAGCAGCAGCAAGAATGACCCAATTTAGACTGCTACACGTATAGCTGTCTGTTCCCGACCTCTTCTCCGGTCAGACTTAGCACTGTCATCCTGAAACTGATGCTCACAACTGGCATAATCCTTCTTGGCACCGTATTTCTGCTCACTCACTACAAGTACAGGCAGCATTCGCAAGGTGGAAAGGTGCGTTTGACGCAAAATCAGAGAGCAGAAAGCTGTAATTCTAGGCGCCCACGTGGTTCTCAACCCTCAAAACAGTCCTACTAATTGCTAAACATCACAATTCTACATCTAAAGTTGAAAAAAAACGACTTTACACGATTTATTCCATCAGCTTCCGTTGCGAATTCTCCACTTTTTCTAAAATCATCCATAAATCGGGTCTCGACGCGAATCTGAAAATTCCTTCCGATAACTTTTTCAAGTTGAATTTTTTCAAAGCTGCTGGTGACCTGGCTATGCCAAGTGCCAGTGAGATCTGAGCACGGGTGGCTTACTGACTTGAACAAAATGGACAGCACCATAAGCCAAAAGCCACATTTTTTCAGTTTATATTCCAAGCGAAACATCCTCATTATTTATGGTTTTACAGTTCGAATACATGAGAGAGATGCATTTTCAGAAAATCGAGTTTAACCGCTTCGTTTGCTTTGTGTTCTACGCAAAAATCCTCTTCGAGTTGATTCCGTTCTCGTTGGATTTGTTCATGGTCAAAGTGGTAACGTCTTCTTCTCCAGCAACGTTTCCTCATTTCACGAATGTTTCAGTTCAAAACGAGCCTCGGCCAACATATCGGACCGTTTTCGCTGATCGGATGTTCAGTTGACCTGCTGATCACAACCCTCGTCTACTGTCGTACATTCTGTGTGCGCACGATCAAGGTAGTTGGGGCTGTGAAGCGCTGAGAACGGAGCGCTTTAGGGCTTCCATTGTGTGCTTGAAGATAGAATTGGAGTAAATGAAATGAAGGATCCGAAACGATTAAAATTGCGTTTGAGGCTGAGAGGGAGCTTCTTTGGATGTGTGAGGCGACCGGCCCATGGCCACACACCGTTTGACGTTTGATCACAGGCTAGTAGCCCTGTGAGACCGTATGGGGGCTGTAAACGCGCACTGTGATAACAGTTTGATGACTCACTGACTCATCAAACATGGCGCATTTGACGCCAAATCACAAAACGTTATCACAAAATTCGCTCGATAAGTCAACAGTTAAAGAGACACGCATATCTCAGATTTTTCTGAAATTTCGTCAATTTCCGGCTGTTTCACGTGATTATGAGCGCTTCGCGACCTCGAATTGCTCTCAATTAAACTAGGAAACTCAGGTTTGTACCTGAATAACCAAAAAAAGCCAAAATTGTCATTTGCTGGCCAATCGTGGACTCTCGCAGCCGCAAACCCCAATTTTTCATCGTTTCTCACCCAGATTGCCACAAATCTTTATTTTGGAGTCGTAGAGTCCACTAGCTCGAAACCAGCTGACTGAAAATTGTCCGTTATCGGGACGCTTCTCTGATAACGTACGGCCTCATTCACTTGATCACTGAACGTTCTATTTTTGGCTTTAATTGATAGTTAAGGTTAATAGTCCAAAAGAAACAGAAATTTCCAAACGTCTAGAGGCATTTTCAATGTGAGATGGCTAACGGCCGCCTCCGTACGTGTATCATGGTGAATTAAACCAAAATCCTCCACCAACACGACGTTTCAAAAGCTTCAGTTTATGGTAATGTGTGTCTCGAAAACGCGAACACTGGGAATTCACCGCGTAATCGAACACGGGCCGCCCGCTGAGCGTGCTTAAAAAAGCAAAAAATCGTTATGATACACGAGCTGAACCGAGAACCGGTAGTTTGATCTCGCTCCAGATCAGTTCAACAGAGGCAGGAGCTGTAAAGAGTCAAAAATCCGGAGTTGAAGAACTCGAAAGGCGCAGCAAAACTAAAAAGTGAGCATAGCGCTAAACAAAAAATACGTTTACGCTTTCAATTTTGCAATTTTTGGTCAAAAAGCACTCACAAACATTTTCTCCGCGATTCGTTATCGAGGAAGAAGAGGATTTTCAAGGACACGGTCGCTTTTCGATAGGAAACGCGGATTTATTCATTGACAGCACAAGTAGAAGAGCAGATAAGACGGCAATTCGATTAGTTGCAGTCGTGATGGTGATGAATGTGATGATGTCCGTCATCGACAAAAAAGATGATGTAGATCGCGTGGATGATGCCCGGAATGACGCCGAGAAGCGTGAGGAGAATGTTGATCACCAGATGACAGTCGCATCCTCGGTCGAGCAACACAGCCAGAGGCTAAACGAGCGGTGAGAACCGGTTATTGCAAAGCCGCTCAACTCACCGGCAGGAAAATGGCGACGAGCAACAGAATGCACTTGCACATGGCGGATTTTCTGAAATTTGCGAAAGTTGAAGCAAACAGAGTCACGCAACCCGCAGAGCTAACGATCGAATGACGGCGATGCGCCGATAAGGAACGAAAAACCGAGCAAACAGCGCGCAGCGGTGGTGGAGTGATTCACCTGACAAAGAAACGAGAGAGAGACGAGCGGCAGCGGCAGCGGTGGCGCGTAGTGATGTCATCGATTTAATCTGAATGGAACGACGAGCGCCAGTCGATCGATAGTGTGCGAGCGGCACTGTGCGAGAGGGAGTGCAAGAGAACGAGTCTAGGTGGGGAAGGCATCTCGTTTACAACTCAACGGTGAGTCACTCAACGTAAACGAGGTTTTTGCGTACAAGAGGTCGACGTTCAAAGCTCGAATAAGGAATTTTGGATTTCTGCATTGCTGCACAAAACTCAGATTTTTTTAGTAAAAAAATTCTGACCAGAGAACCTCGCTTGGTCGATTGAAATGAAATTCATACATATTGATACTAACAAAATGATAGAGTATTTCGGGCGGATACGGGATTTTTAAAGAGTTCTGACCCAATTAAGACAGAACGGCATTGAGCAGTGGTAATAGCGCTTTGTTTCGCTTTATTGCCAACTGCTCTGTGAGGTAACGCAGTAGTCTCTCACTTTCGTCACAGCAGTGGTTCGAATCGTCGAGAAACTTTTTTAAATGGTTTTTCTATCGTTGTTTTATGGATTTTTAAAGTCTACGGAGCTTTATTTATTTAGTTTTATTTAGCTTTTAAAAATGAATTTTAAAAAAGTTTGCTTCATCGAGAATTCGAACCCCTGATGTCAAAAATGAAAGACGACTGCGGTACCTTTCAACCACAGAGCACGTGCCATTTGGACGAAACAACGCGGTATTATCAAAACTTGTTTGTTCGCCGTTATGTCTTGTTTGAGCCAGAACTCTGGCAAAATCCCCAAAAAAATTTTTTGGTTAATCTCTGGCTACTGGAACGGCCACGGAAGAACAGATTTTTGTAGTTGCTAAGCCGATGGCTTGTTCAAAGCGCCAACACACGTATTGCGCTCAGAATTAAGGAATTAGAAGCTACAGTAGGAGGTGTTCTTTCAAGTGCTAAGAGCTTGCTGGGCTAATACTATTTGGTAATAAGCCAAAATGTTTGTTTTGAACATGAATGCGAACCAGACATCAGCGCGAAGGACGTAAGCGCGAAGAATCAAATGTTTTCAAAGTTGGCTGAAGGGAGATCGCTCCACAAAACCCTCTGTTTTTTTCTGCAATTTCGCCCATTTCCAACATTCCGATCACGATGGTGCGGTCAGAATTTTAATGCCTTGGTTGCCGCGTAATTTATGGAAAATAATTAATTTATGGCGGCTCGTTACTAACATCATCGTCAGGGGTGTTGGAACAACTCATTCCAGGGAACAGTTGAACGCTTGCACGAGAACGGACAAAGATGAAGCGCAGTTTGACCAGAACAAGACCAGCGTAAAGCTTACTGCCTTTGCCTAGGCTTAGACCTTTGCCTAGTAAAATTTTGAGCGAACAAGCACAAAATTCCTTAAAATAGCTGTAGGCTTTTGTAAATAGGATGAAGCCGATTTTTCTAAAAAAAAAAGTTTCTTCTTGTGAGTCTTGCGAGAATCCTATTGCTGGAACTAGCTGCTTTTTAGCTACTTTAAACGTTCCTGGAACGTTACTGGCACGTTCCTCACTGCCTCTAGAGCGCAGATGTGTGGTTGCTTAGCCGATAGCTCGTTGAAAGCGCCAACACACGTATTGCGCTCAGAATTATAGAATTAGAAGCTACAGTAGGAGGTGTTCTATCAAGTGCTAAAAGATTACTGCGCTAATAGTATTTGGTAATTAGCCAAAACGTTTGTTATGTGAACATGAAAACAACGAGCATAACTGCCTAAGGCTTAGGCTTAGGGGTTTGGAAGCTCTTCTTCTATTCCTTGCTTCGCGCACCTTAGACAAAATCCGATGACGTTTTTGTCAACGTTCATGAGAGAACGTCTCAGCGAATTTGCGCTTGTGTCGCTCGCGCTGTCATGGAGTCAATACGAGCTTAAACCGGAGTCCTGGCAATTGTATTGTACCTCCGGATGTCACCGTTGCTTTTAGACATTGACTGTACGCTCGTTGCATGTTGTTGATTGTTGCAAAATCTGTATTTTTGAATATAATCTCTGGTGTTTGGTCTGTTCCCTTAACGCTATTAGCACAGCAAGCTCTTAATCCTGGAAAGAACAGATCCTACTGTACCTACTTTGTCACATACGGTATTCTGTGACGTGTCTGTTACGTTTGATAAAAGCCCCAAGTGAAAATGTTTTTACGTTAATAGGTTAAAAATCGGTTGGACATTGGGCGAACGTGAGCTCTAAAAAAACCCTTTGCATTGTCAACTTAGGAAACCGCCACATTCTGACTATCACAGCCATCACGCTTCCAGTCCGTGGCAGTTTTTGAAGCAAAACTAATTCGCAAATCTGGCCTACACGTACGAAACTTGTAACAGCACAAAAAGACACAGGATTGCACAAAAAACCATCGTAAATCAAATCAGCGGACTTTAACACATTCAAACTCATGTTGCAAGAAAGGAATAGAACAATGAAGTAATCGAAAGACAGCCGACAGCCAAAGACAGAAAGAGCCGAAAGACAGCCGAAGCAAGACAATTCGGAGCCACCGTCGTAAAGGCTTTAATGACACTTACTAACAAGTTTAGGCTTTTTCTAGTTTTTCTTGGCTCTAATTTGTCCTCTGCGTTGATACGTGTTCGTCGCGCGCCGCAGCTTCGGGGAAAAGAAATGAAACTCCAGAAAGAGAATAACTTTTGAAATCCATGCTTTTTGGGCTTTCACGTCTCAGAGAAATAGCGTAAATTAGTCTTCTCAACCAGATTTAAGTGCCTAACCGAACTCAACTGCAAAGTGACATTTCACGGTGAACGCGTAGGTGCAGACGAGAGCGCCATCTTAGGCCTAGATTAAGGTGAGGTTAGTACAAGTCTGTCCGAAGTGTTCTACCGCTTGTCTTCTGTGTCACTGACCGTCATCGCTCACAGGTGAATGTAGAAGGATCGCCGAGTCACCAGTCACCTATTTTTGGAAAATGTTTTATTAAGAAAAAACAATTTGATGAAAACGGCGGATTCGCATGTGCGATTCGCAGATCCAAATCCGAAATATCCGAGCTAATCCAGAATCCCACAGCACGAGCTCGTCTTTGCTCTTCCATTTACGCCTTTACTGCCTACTCGTGATTTCTGCTCACAGTTGTGGTCTAAGGCGTTAATCACCACGACCACCAAACATCACTCTTACTTTACTGTGAGCTCGGATTTGTTGACGGTGTTTTAGAAATTTCTCGTTGTTTTGGTGTTTTGGTGTCAAGAACCAATGATCCCAACGGCGTTTACATTAGCCCAGGAACTGAAATTCGGTTTTTTTGGAAACCATAGTGCCCGGACATAAGACCCAAAAGACCAAAAAAATGTTTTCTTTTTGTTGTAGAAAAGAACCCATAATAATAATCTCCATCTCCAATGTACAAGAGATTCGTCAAAGCACCGACCCCTAGACCTTTCGTGCCGCAATTCAGCCACAACGCAATTTGACGCTATGCGTTATACGATTTTAATGACGCTATGCGCCTCAGACCTTTTGTTTCATTTCGAATTGCAGAGCACAAACTTGGGGTTTCTATTTCTATCCTACACAAAATTTTAGTCCGATCAGCGCTTGCCGTTCGATACCATACCCGTGTTAGCCGCCTAGGCAAAGCCTGAACACGCGTAGTTTAAAGTTTGTCGTCCAGCAACACGACACAACGCAATACCAACAAGCGCTCTTCAGATAAATTGCTCGCTCACCCGCAAGTCAGGTAAAAAACCTTTAAAATTTTGCACTGAATTCTCTGTCTTGTCGTTTTCCTTATAATGTTTGATGTCGATTGATTTTGCTACCGTCAAGCTGCTTATAGTTTGTTAGAAAATCTAAAAAAATATTGGATCTTAAGTTTGTCCAAACACCGGAGATCACAGCTCCTCTGTGTGAGCAGAGGATATGAGAAAATCCCAAATGGCATTTGATTGCAGAGATGATGGCGTGGCCAAACCGACCGCTACATTTCTCACAATGTATGTATTCACCCGCTCGGCTCTTTGCCTACATTTAGCTGCTGCACTTGCCGTAGTCGCGTCATTTTTATAACTACATACACTGAGAACGCGCGTCTGCGTCTCCGGACCGAGTCTGGGCAACGAGCGCAACTTTAGAGGAGGTGCTTGAGCCTCTCAGCGCGCGTCGATCCTATAAATTGTTGTTTTCTTCAAAACCGCCGCCCATTCTTCGCGCTCCGCTCAAAGATTGATGTTCGGCTCGTTGTTTCACTCATTTGATTCTCAGCTTTCCAGGAGAATGAGTGTCACTGGCAGCAGCAGCTGCAGCAGCGCCACCACCACAACCACTACAATTGTGTTTCCCAGGTTCTAGTGCGCTCAATCGTTTTGTCTAATTTTGGCCCAAAATTCAGCTACGAGCAGGAGACTTGCAAGATCTGCAACCGGAACGTCATAGCGAAGTACAACTACGGCGCGATGAGTTGCGCTGCGTGTGCGGCGTTCTACAGGCGGACGGTTGCGAAGAAGCTCAACTTTAAGTGCAAAGAGGATCCGCGCTGTTGTGACTGGAATGCTATTCTAGGTGAGCATTCGCGAATGAAAGACGCGAAATTGCGCGGATTTTCAGACGTTTCAACGACTCACGCTTGTAAGAGCTGCAGGATGCAGAGATGCGTGA
>MQUG01002640.1:0-12153 GCA_007213375.1 Steinernema feltiae | reverse complement strand
CCCGACGTGCTCAACACCACCGCGTGGGCACCGCCGGCGGCGCCTACCCCCACGCCTGACCGACAAGGACGGCAGCCCCGTCTGCGTGGTCCAGGCCTGGGAGTACGCCCAGGTCGTCGGCGACCTCAAGGTCCAGTTCGGACGCCGACGGCGGCGTCACCCAGTGCACGGGCACGCCCCATGTGCTGATCGGCGACAGCTTCACCATCGCCGGCAAGGCCGTCCACCGATGCGCAAAAGACCGCCCTCAAGGCCAGCGCCGCCCGCCCACCGGCGTGCTGCGCGTGACCACGCCCTCGGCCAAGGCCACGGCCGCGCTGCAGCCCTTCAAGGACAAGGTTGGCCCAGTTCAACCTCAAGCAGGTCGCCACCGTGCCCCAGGAACTGTGGCTCGCGCCGCGTGCCCGGCGGCGTCGGCACCATGAACTACAGCCAGTCCAGCGCCGCCTGCAATGCCGAAGGCAGCGTCAGCGTGCGCGGCGGCGACATCCAGCAGCTCGTGGCCCAGGCCTACCTGGAAGAAGCCAACCGCCACTACGGCGGCGCCGACATCACCCTGCAAAGCGGCGGCGGCGTGCGCATCCCGCTGCTGGGCCAGACCACGGCCGCCCAGGTCATCCAGGTCCTGCCCTTCGGCAACAAGCTGTTCCGCCTGGACATCACCGGCACGGAAGTCAAGGGCATGCTCGAGGACGGCCTGCAGGCCGTGTACGCCCCGGCGGCACGACCGGCCCCTACCCCTACACGGGCGGCCTGCGCTTTGACGTGAATGCGGCAGCGGCGGCCGGCCAGCGCGTATCGGGCATCGAGGGTGTATGACAACGCGAGCAAGACGTGGGAGGCCGCTGGATACGGCGCGCACCTACAAGCTGTTCGTGCTGAGCTTCAATGCCACGGGTGGCGATGGCTACAAGACGCTGGCGGCCGTGCCTGATGCGCGCCGTCTGGACATTGGCGTGCTCGATTCCGATGTGTTCTTCAACTACATCGAGAGGCAGCCTGTGGATGCGGTGTCCGGCCTGCCGCTGCTGTCGCGGCTGCCGGTGGATCTGTACAGCACGCGTAGTTTTCAGGGTGGGCGCTGAGTCTTCCTGATGGGTTCAGGGATCTGTTTTTGATCCTGCCGGGGGTTGTTTTTCGAGGCCGGGTCTCGGCCGGCGGCCGACCTACCTTCTTTTGCTTCGCCAAAAGAACGTAGGCCAAGAAAAGGCGACCCGGATGTCCGCGACCCTCCGCTTCGCTGCGGGCAACCTGCGTCGTGGCGGTTGCGGGGTTCGCCGTGAACTCACTTCGCGCTGCGCGCTACGTTCAAACATCACGGCGAGTCAGATCACGAAGCAGTCCTGTCCTTCGGCAGGACTGCAACCCCGCAACCACCACGCCGCAGGCGCTGACATACGGGGAGTTGGTGCGGGCCTTCGCTTCGCTCGGCCCCGGTTTGAAAGCCGAGCGGAGCGATGGCGCCGGCTGTTGCTTTGGCTGTTCGTTCCCCAGCCCCCCCCTCTGCCCACGCCTGCGTTGGGCGGGATGCGGGGTGGCAAGCCTGCCGAAGGACAGGCTTGCTTCGTCATCTGACTTGCCGCAGTTGTTTGAGCGAAGCGCGCGCAGCGCGCAGCGAGTTCTGCGGCACACCCCGCATCCCGCCCAACGCAGGTCGCCCGCAGCGAAGCGAAGGGTCGTGGACAGTGCGGGCGCGCTTCTTTGCCTACTTTCTTATGGCCGCACTCCGTCGCGCGATAAGAAAGTAGGTCGGCCGCCGGGCCGAAACCCGGCTCCTGCCCCCAGAGGCACGACAAAATCAAAAACAGGTCAAACAGAAATCACCCAATCCGAGCAATCACAGCCCCCAACAACTGCGCCTTCCCCGCCTCGGCCACCAAAGCCACCACCCCACTGCGATGCGCCGTCACCTGCATCTCCATCTTCATGGCCTCCATGACGGCAATCACATCGCCTTCCTGGACGGTATCGCCATCCGCCACCTTCCACGCATGCAGATTGCCGGCAATGGGTGAGGTGACGGCAGCAGGGTCCACGGCAGATTCGGCAGCCGGCGCGGCAGCCACGCCGCCGCCAGCCGAAGCCAGCCCCTGCAGCAGTACGGCCGGCAGGCCCAGCGACACGCGGCGCCCGTCGATCTCGACCGCGCAGCGCACCAGGCTGGCGTCGGGCAGCGGCTCGGCGCGCACGGCGGCGGCCAGGGGCTCGGCGAAGTCGGATTCGATCCAGCGCGTGTGGACCTTGAAGCCGTCGTGGCCCACGAAGTCGGCATGGCCGATGACGGCGCGGTGGAAGGGCAGCACGGAAGACAGGCCTTCGATGCGGAACTCGGCCAGGGCGCGGCGGGCGCGGGCCAGGGCCTGTTCACGCGTGGCGCCGCTGACGATGAGCTTGGCCATCAGCGAGTCGAAGCTGCCGGGCACGACCGAGCCGGTCTGCACGCCCGTGTCCAGGCGCACGCCGGGGCCCGAGGGCGGATCGAAGCGCACCACGGGCCCGGGCGTAGGCAGGAAGCCGCGTCCCACGTCTTCGGCGTTGATGCGGAATTCGATGGAGTGGCCCAGCGGCGCCGGGGTTTCGGTGATGGACAGCGGCAGGCCGTCGGCCACGCGCAGCTGCTCGATCACCAGGTCCACGCCCGTGGTCTGCTCGGTCACGGGGTGCTCGACCTGCAGGCGCGTGTTGACTTCGAGGAAGGAGATGGCACCTGTCTGGCTCAGCAGGAATTCCACCGTGCCCGCGCTGACGTAGCCGGCCGCCGCGCAGATGTCGCGCGCCGAGCTGTGGATGCGGGCGCGCTGCTCGTCGCTGAGGAAGGGCGCCGGGGCCTCTTCCACCAGCTTCTGGTTGCGCCGCTGCAGCGAGCAGTCGCGCGTGCCCAGCACGACCACGTTGCCATGGGTGTCGGCCAGCACCTGGGCCTCGATGTGGCGGGGGCGGTCCAGGAATTGCTCGACGAAGCATTCGCCGCGGCCGAAGGCGGTGACGGCCTCGCGCACGGCCGAGTGAAAGAGTTCCTCCACCTCGTCCATGCGCCACGCGATCTTCATGCCGCGCCCGCCGCCGCCGAAGGCGGCCTTGATGATGATGGGCAGGCCGTGCTGCTGGGCAAAGGCCAGCACTTCGCCGGCATCCTTGACGGGGTCGGGCGTGCCGGCCACCAGGGGAGCGCCGACCTGCAGGGCGATCTTGCGCGCCTCGACCTTGTCGCCCAGCTTGGCGATGGTCTCGGGCGTGGGCCGATCCAGCGCAGGCCCGCATCCAGCACGGCGCGCGCAAAGGCTTCGCTTTCGGACAGGAAGCCGTAGCCGGGGTGCACCGCGTCGGCGCCGCTCTTGTGCGCGATGGCGATGAGCTTGGCGATGTTCAGGTAGGTGTCGGCCGGGCGCTCGCCGTCCAGGCCATAGGCCTCGTCGGCCATGCGCACGTGCAGGGCGTCGATGTCGGCATCGGCGTAGACGGCCACGGACTTCACGCCGTAGTCGGTGCAGGCGCGGGCGATGCGGACAGCGATCTCGCCACGGTTGGCAATCAGGACTTTTTTCATGATCTGCTTCTTTCAGTTGCTGGGAGCGCCCTGCGGCGCTCCACCACGTTCAATTCGTCGATTCCCCGGCGCCGGGCGTGTACTCCTCGAAGGCGCGGATGGGGTTGAAGCGGATCCAGGCGCCCACGGGAATCTGGCCGGCCAGATCGAGGTGGTGCGGCGCCACGCAGCCGATGACGGGATAGCCGCCCGTCAGCGGATGGTCGGCCAGGAACAGCACGGGCTGGCCGCTGGGGGGCACCTGGATGGCGCCCAGCGGCGTGCCTTCGCTGGGCAACTCGCCCGCAACGGCGCGCTCAAGCGGCTGCTCGCCCGCCACGCGCAGGCCCACGCGGTTGGACTGCGGCGTGACCTGCCAGCGCTGCGCGGCCAGCAGGGCCACGGCCTCGGGCGTGAACCAGTCGGTGCGCGGGCCCAGCTCCACGTCCAGCACCACGTCCTGCCCGGTGGTGGGCAGGGACTCGGGCGGCAGCTCGGGTGCGGCCACGGCCTTGCGGTCTGCAGGCCGCACGGGCAGGACCTGGCCCACGGTCAGGGCGGCTGGGCCGACATTCGCCAGGGTGTCGGTGCAGGCACTGCCCAGCACGGGCGTGACGGCAAAGCCGCCGCGCACGGCCACATAGCAGCGCGCGCCGGCCACGGGCTGGCCCACGGTCAACTGGTCGCCGTCGGCCAGGGCAACGGCCTGGTAGCGCGGCACGCTCCAGCGCTGGCCAGCCCCGGTGGTCACGGTCAGGGGCGCATCGGCGCCCGTGATGGCGACCACGGTCTCGCCCCGGCTTTGCAGCGACAGGCCACCGCCCACGGTCTCCAGCACGGCCAGGTCGCTGGCATTGCCGACCAGGCGGTTGGCAGCCTTGAAGGCGGCCTGGTCCATGGCGCCCGAGGCCGAGACGCCCTGCCCGGCCTGGCCCAGCCGGCCACGGTCCTGGAACAGCGTCATCAGCCCCGTCGCCTTCACGCGCAGCGCGTTGCCTCCATGCGGCGCGGCCTGCGCCACGGCGGGCGCGGGCGCCTCATCCACCTGGACCATGCCGGCCGCATCGACAAAGCGCACGCGGTAGCCGGGCTGCAGCAGCGCAGGCAGCTCGCGCGACAAATCCCACATGCGGGCCGAGGTGCGGCCTATCAGTTGCCAGCCGCCCGGGCTGGCCTGGGGATAGACGGCGCTGAAGCTGCCGCCCAGCGCCACCGAGCCGGCCGGCACGCGCGTGCGCGGCGTGGTGCGGCGCGGCACGTTGAAGATCGGATCGCCCCCGCTGAGGTAGGCAAAGCCGGGCGCAAAGCCCGTGAAGGCCACGGCGTACTCGCTGCCCGTGTGGCGGCGCACGACTTCCTCGGGCGTGATGCCAGCAGCTGCGCCACATCGGCCAGGTCCTCGCCGTCGTAGTGCACGGGAATCTCGACCAGCACATTGCTGCGCTCGGCACGCTGGTCCAGGTTGCGCGCGGCAATGCGGCGCACCAGCTCGGCCACGCCCAACCTGGCGGGAGCGAACTGCACGAGCACGGTGCGCGCGGCAGGCACCAGTTCCTGCACGCCATCGATGGGCTCGCGCTGCAGCGAGCCCAGCAGGGCCAGGGTTTCATCCAGATCGGCCAGCTCCACCATCAGGGCCTGGCGGTTGACGGGTAGAAAGCGCATGGCCGCTCCTCAACCTGCGAAGGAGGAGATACGCACCCCCTCCTGCTCGAAACGCTCGCGCAGATGGCGTGCGATGGCCACGGCGCCGGGGCTGTCGCCATGCACGCAGATGGAGTCGGCGGCAATGCGCACGCGGCTGCCGTCCACGGCCTCGACCACGCCTTCGCGCACCAGCATGAGCATGCGCGCGGCGATCTGGTCCACGTCGTGGAGTACGGCGCCTGGGTCGCGGCGCGAAACCAGGGTGCCTTCGGGCGTGTAGCCCCGGTCGGCAAAGGCCTCGGCCACCACGGTCAGGCCTGCGTCGCGCGCCCAGTCGATCAGGGGCGAGCCGGCCAGAGCCACCAGCACCAGGCTGGGATCGATCGCCCGCATGGCCGTGATGACGTCGGTGGCCTGGCGCCTGTCGTGGGCGATGGTGTTGTACAGAGCGCCGTGCGGCTTGACGTAGCGCACCTCGGTGCCCGCCACGCGGGCCAGGCCCTGCAGCGCGCCGATCTGGTAGATGACGCCGGCCACCAGGTCGGCGCTGGCCACGTCCATGTTGCGCCGGCCGAAGCCGACCAGGTCGGGATAGGACACATGGGCGCCGACAATGGCGCCGCGCTCGCGGCGGCCTTGAGCGTTTCCAGGATGCCTGCCGGGTCGCCGGCATGGAATCCGCAGGCCACGTTGGCACTGCTGACGATATCGAGCATGGCGGCATCGTCGCCCATGCGCCATCCGCCCAGGCTCTCGCCAAGATCACTGTTCAGGTCAATTTTCATCGTTCTCTCCTCGCCGGTCTCGGTGCACGGGGTTCAGTGCAGCTGCCCGGCGTTTTCCTTCAGATCCTGGGTCACGGTCAGGGCCGTGCGAATGGTCTCGCGCACGGCCTCCACCTGGTCGGCCAGGGACATGCTGGGCATGCCCGCTTGCGCGCTGCCTGTTCGGGCAGGGCCGGCACGTGGATGAATCCGCCACGCGCGCCCGGCGCAGCCTTGCCCTGGGCCAGCCAGTGCATGAGCGCGAAAAACACGTGGTTGCAGACAAAGGTGCCCGCCGTGTTGGACACGGAAGACGGAATGCCGCGCGCACGCAGGTTGTGCACCACGGCCTTGATGGGCAGCGTGCTGAAGTAGGCCGCCGGCGCCCCGGCGATGACGGGCGTGTCCACGGGCTGGTATGCCGCGTGGTCGGGGATGCGGGCATCGTCCAGGTTGATGGCCACGCGCTCGGGCGTGAAGTCGAGGCGCCCGCCCGCCAGGCCCAGGCCGATGACCAGCACGGGCTGCAGCTGCGCCAGCGCCTCTTCCAGCTGGCGCAGCGACTCGCCGAACACGCAGCGCAGCTGCAGGCCGTGGACGGTGGCGCCGGCCACGGTCTGGCCATGCAAGGCACGCGCCACTTCCCACGAGGGATTGACAGGGTCCTGCTCGAACGGCTCGAAGCCGGTCACCAGGATGCGCGGGAAAGTGGAATCGGTCATGGCAGGGGTCCGTTCCTCAACGGAACATCAGGAAGTACAGCAGGAAGACATTGGCCGTCAGCAGGGCCAGGGCCGTGGGCACCTGGGCTCGGATCACGGCATTCTTGTCGATCTCCAGCAGCGCGGCGGGCACCAGGTTGAAGTTGGCCGCCATGGGCGTCAGCAGCGTGCCGCAGTAGCCCGAGAGCATGCCGATGGCCGCCATCACGGCCGGGTCGCCATGGTAGACGCCGACCAGGATGGGCACGCCCACGCCGCCCGTCATCACCGGGAAGGCGGCAAAGCCGTTGCCCATGACCACGGTGAACAGCGCCATGCCCAGCACGTAGACGGCCACGGCCACGAAGCGGATGTCCATGTTGATATAGGTGGTGGTCACATAGGCCACGGCCTTGCCCACGCCGGCGTCCGAGAACACCAGGCCCAGCATGCCCAGCATCTGGGGCAGGACCAGGGCCCAGCCCAGCGCATCGGTCAGGCGGCGCGATTCGCGCATGCCCTGGGCCGGCGTCTCGCGGGTCAGCCAGCAGGCCAGGCCCAGGGCCAGCACGCAGCCCACGCCCAGGCTCACCAGCGTGGTGGCCTTGGGGTCCAGCAGGGGCGTGCCGCCGAAGACCAGGTGCGAGGCGCTCAGCGTGCCGACCATGGTGATCAGCGGAATCGCCAGGGCGGGTGCGAACAGCTTGTTGCCCAGGCGCTTGGCGCTGGCCAGGTAGTCGGCATCGCTGCGCGGCGCATGGCGGCCGCTGCCCACGCCGCCGAAGCCGGCGATCAGGGCCATGGCCACGGCGATCACGCCCACGACCACGGGCGACAGTTCATTGCCCACCAGGAAGACGGCCGCGTACAGCGCCCAGAACAGGCCGCTGGACCAGCGCTTGGGGTTGCTGGCATCGCGCAGCGTCATCACGGCCGTGACGGCCAGGACGAAGCCGACCAGGTAGTACAGGTGTTGGATGGTCAGCGTCATTTCAGGCTCCCTTGGCTTGGGTGGCGTTGGCGTTGGCTGCGTCGGCTTCGACACCGGCCTTGTACTGGGCCAGTTCGCGCTCCAGCATGCGGTCCAGGCGGCGCAGGCGCCAGGCATGGATCACGAAGGCGCAGATGGCCGTGGGAATGCCCCACAGCGCGACGTGGATGGGCTCGACCTCGATGCCGGCCTCCTTCAGGAAGGTGGTCATCAGCACGATGGCGCCGAAGGCCACGAAGATGTCCTCTCCGAAGAACAGGCCCACGTTGTCCGTGGCGGCCGAGTAGGCGCGCAGCTTGTCGCGCACCTTGGCGGGCAGGATGCCGTAGCGCGACTGCGTCGCACCTTCGGCCATGGGCGCCAGCAGCGGGCGCACCATCTGCGGATGTCCGCCCAGGCTGGTCAGGCCCACGGCGGCCGTCAGCTGGCGTGCGGCCAGGTAGACGATGAGCAGGCGGCCCGCGGTGGCCGACTTGATGGAACTGATCCAGTTCTGCGCGTGCTGGCGCAGGCCATGGCGCTCCAGCAGGCCGATCACGGCCAGCGGCAGCAGGATGATCAGCGGCAGGTTGCGCGTCTTGATGAAGCCCGTGCCTATGGTGGCGAGCACCTTGTCGACGGGGAAGCCCGCCGCCAGTGCCGTGCCGATGGCCGTGACGATCACGACCAGCATGGGATTGAAGCGCAGCACGAAGCCCGCAACGATGATGGCCACTCCGATAAGCGGCCAGAGATTGACGTCAGTCAGCATGTTGATTCCCCCTTCACACCCCGGCGCGCGGCGGCCGTCAAGCCGCCCCGCAGGCCCAACCCGGTGGCGTGGAGTGCGCTGCCAACCTGGTTTTGTTCAACAAAACAAAGAATTTGTCTTACAGAAACGAATTGTGATTAAGACAATCAGCGCATGCTGATAGTACAAACCCGCATATCCATGCCCAAGGAATGAGCACACCGGGAGTTTTAAAAAGCCAAAAACTATCGAATATTGAACATCCATAGGATGCATGAACACAACAATGCCCCTGCCCCGGTATCGCCGGTGACGAGGCCGCCTCCTACAATGGGCCGCCCTCCCGGCCTGCGGCGCACGCGTGGCAGTCGGCGTGAATGGCACCTTCCTGCTCCCATCCCCTTTGTCCGAGCTCTGAATCCATGCAACGCCGTCAACTTGTCTCCCTGCTTCCCCGTGCTGCAGCCATCGCAGCGGTTCCCGCGCTGGCGCCGGCCTTCGTGCGCAATGCCTTCGCCGATGAGGCAGGCCTGTCCGCCAAGACCATCACCATCGGCTGCTCGGCCGCCATGAGCGGCCCGCTGGCCGGGTTCGGTGCCGACATCAAGCTGGGCACGGAAGCGGCCATGGCGCAGATCAACGCGCGCGGCGGCATCCAGGGGCGCACGCTGCAGCTGCAGATGGTCGACGACGGCTACGTGCCCCAGCGCACGGCCGACAACGTGCGGCAGATGCTCTCCAAGGGCACGGCCTTCGCCCTGCTGTCCTGCGTTGGCACGCCCAACAATGCCGCCGTCATCCCGCTGATCGAGGAAGCCGGCGTTCCCTATGTGGCGCCCTTCACGGGTGCCTCGTCGCTGCGCAAGGGACGCGCAACGTCTTCCATGTGCGCGCCAGCTACACCACCGAGGTCCGCCGCCTGGTCCAGCGCCTTGCAGGCATGGGGCTCAAGGGCATCGGCATCGTCTACCTGGACAACGCCTACGGCCGCGAAATGCTGGAGGACGCCACGCGCGCCATGGAGGCCGAGAAGATGGCCCCCGCCGTGCAGGCGGCCATCGCCACCGATGGCAAGAATCTGGCCGACGTGTTGAACAAAGTGGACGCAGCCCACCCCTCGGCCGTGCTGCTGGCCACGGCCGGCACGGTGTCGGTCGATCTGGTGCGCGGCCTGCGCAAGAGCGCGCCCGGCGTGCTGCTCACCGGCCTGAGCGTGACCCTGCCCAACGACAGCCTCAAGCCGCTGGGCGAGGACGCCCGCGGCATTGCCCTGACCATGGTCGTTCCCGCGCCGCACCAGGCCAAGATGCAGGTGGTGCGCGACTACCAGGCCGCCATGCGCGCCCACGGACAGCAGGAGTTCTCGCTGGGCACGCTGGAAGCCTATGTGAACACGCGCGTGCTGGCCGAGGGCCTGGAGCGCGCAGGCCGCGACCCCAGCCAGGCCAGGCTGCGCTCGGCGCTGGCCGGCATCCGCAACTGGGACATGGGCGGCTTCGTCATCGACTACAGCGGCCAGACGCCCCATGTCGGCTCCAGCTTCATCGACCTGGGCGTGCTGGGCGCCAGCGGACGCTTCATCGGCTGAGCCCGCGGCTTGTCCGGGACGGCCCCGCCCCTGGCTACACTGCGTTCTGGCCTTTGCACAGCAACTCCACCATGACCCGCAGCACCGAGATCCTGAACCTGACCGACCGCGTGACCGAGCAATTGCGCAGCAAGCTGATCGACGGCGCTTGGGAGCCCGGGCAAAAGCTGTCGGAGACCACGCTCAGCGAAAGCCTGCAGATCTCGCGCAACACGCTGCGCGAGGCCTTCCGGCTGCTGACCAAGGAGGGGTTGCTGGTGCACGAGCCCAACAAGGGCGTGTCGGTGGCGGCGCCCAGCATCGCCTCCATCATCGACATCTACCGCGTGCGCCGCATGGTGGAGTGCCAGGCGCTGGCCCAGGCCTATCCCATGCACCCGGCACGCAGCCTGATGCGCGAAGCCGTGGAGGCGGCCCAGCGCCACCGCGAAGCCCAGGACTGGTCGGGCGTGGGCACGGCCAACATGAGTTTTCACAAGGCCGTGGTGCAGCTGGCCGACAGCGAGCGCCTGGACACCATGTTCGAGCATCTGCTGGCCGAGCTGCGGCTGGCCTTCGGCCTGCTGCGCGACCCGCACTTCCTGCATGCCCCCTATGTGGACATGAATGCGCGCATCCTGCAGCAATTCGAGGACGGCAAGCCGGCCGAGGCCGCTGCCGCGCTCAATGACTACCTGGTGCATTCGGAGCGGCTGATCCTGGCCGCCTACGCCCGACGCCTGGCTGAAAAGGGCATCAAGGTGTGAGACAAAGACACCCCTGAGTCGCTTCGCGCCTTCCCCCTCTCTCGCTACGCGGGAGGGGACGACACCCTCGGTGCGGGGCGGCCCTTCCTCGGTGTCCCTCGCGCGGGGCAGCGCCGGTTTCATGGGCTGTGTGTTGCACACAGCGCCAGGAATCACTGGCTCGTGCTCAACGCGAGGCCTTGCGCCGTGCGTCCAGGCTCCAGCGCGCCACGGGCGCCAGCATCAGCTGCACGAATCCCCGGCGATCGCCAGGTTCTTCAGGAACTGCACCAGCTGGCCCTTGTCGCCGAAACTGGTTGTGGAACATCAGCGCCGACATGACGCTGAACACGGCCATCACGGCCGCGGCCTCGCGGGTGCGCCAGCCCAGCAGCAGGGCCGTGGCCACGCCCAGCTCCACCACCAGCGCCATGGCATACGACAGCATGGGCAGCGGCAGGCCCGCCTTGGCGATATAGGCCATGGTGCCCTCCGGCCCATCAGCTTGCCGATGCCGCTGTAGATGAACAGCAGGCTCAGCAGCACCCGGGCCAGCAGCGGTGCGAAGTCGGCCCAGGGCGATGCTGCGGCGTGGGCCGCGCGATGCGTGGCGGCGCGCGTCATCGCATCAGCCCGGGACACGGCCGGAACCCTGGCCTTCGGCCGCCTTCACCGAGCCGCCCAGGCGCTGCACTTCGGCCAGGTACTCGGGGCCGCTGCGCATGCGCTGGTACCGGGCCAGGCGCTGCTGGTAGTCGGCATCCCAGTGGTTCACGTCGGACTCGCGGTAGACATTGAGGCCGGCGCGGTTCCACAGGGCCAGGTCGGCCTGAAACCTCGGCGCGCGACAGCGCCGGGCCGGAGGCGACGGGCTCGGCGCCGAACCAGGTTTCTGCAGATACCGTGGCGGCCGGTGCGGCCGGTGCGGCCGAGGCCATGCCCGACCACAAGGCGGAGGAAAGGGCGGCAGAAAGGGCGGCGATGGCGAAGAGGGTCTTTGCGTTCTTCATGGCGAATCCTTTGTCAAATCCTGCAGCGCGTGATTGCGTTCTGCATGGCTGCAGTCTCGTCTTCGCCGGCCTGCGCGTCAGTGCCTAAACGCACAGCTTTGCGCAAACTCTCCTGCTCCCGCGCTCACCGTCCACGCCCACCATCCACGTCCACCACCCACGCTCATGGCCACTGCAGGCCGGGCCGCGCCACATGCAGGGCCGGCAAGGGCTCGGAGCGCCCGCGCACCTGCACCTGCCGGACTTCGCCCAGGCCGTCGGCCACGCCCGCGCGGCGCGCCACCTCCAGCGACAGCACCAGCCGCGCCTGGGCGCTCTTGGTGTATTCCTGCAGGCGGCTGGCCGTGTTGACCACCTCGCCCACGGCCGTGAAGGTGGTGGCGTGTTCGAATCCCACGCGCCCCACGGCGGCTCGCCCCGCATGCAGGCCCATGCCGAAATCGACGCTCTGCCCGAACTGCGCCTCGAAGG
>MQUG01002633.1:0-18114 GCA_007213375.1 Steinernema feltiae | reverse complement strand
GGCATGAGCGCAGGCGGCCATAGTCCTGTGCCGGCATCTGGTCCTGCAGCAGGGTGGACAGCCAGCTGCCCGCGCGTGTGTCGCCCGCCAGCAGCAAGGCCTCGACCGTGGTGGACAGGCTGTGGCGGTCCAGCCGCAGCGCGCGGCTGTGCTGGCGGCGGCGGTCGCTGTAGCGCAGGGTGTCGGCGGCATCCAGGCCCAGCAGGGACTCGATCTGCGCGATGAGCGCGTCGCCGGCGCCTCATGCGCGGCGGCGCGCAGCAGCACGCCGTGGCGGGCCCGGGCGGCGTCCTGCAGCGGGACGGCATTGCCGAAGGGCACGCAGCTGGCAAAGCCGAAGTGCGGCATGAGGGCGGACAACTGCTCGCGCACGTCCAGCACCCGGTCCTCCGGCAGCCAGGCCATGGCCAGCAGTGTCCAGGGCAGTTCGGCCTTTTGCAGCTTCACGGCCGTGTGCTTGAGTTCGGGCTGCTTGGAGCCGGGCAGAAGGCCGGGGTGGTCAGGGCGTTGATGCCGCCCGTTGAGGTGCCGCCCATTCCCGTGCCCCCAGGTACTCCCCGCCCCAGTGCATGGCCATGAAGAGTTGGGAGGGCGTCAGCGTGTCATCGGGCTGCACCGGCACCAGCAAGGCGCCGCGCCGGCTGCTCATCTGCACCAGGTCGCCCGCGCGCAGGCCGCGCTGGGCCATGTCCTGCGGGTGCATTTGCAGGCAGGGCTCGGCCGCATGGCCGAACAGGCGGCCCAGCTGGCCCGTGCGGCTCATGCCGTGCCACTGGTCGCGCAGCCGGCCCGTGGTCAGGCTGAAGGGGTAGTGCGCATCGGGCGGCTCGGCCAGCGGCTGCCAGGGCAGCAGGGCAAAGCGTGCGCGGCCATCGGGCGTGGGAAAGCGGCCATCTTCGTACAGCCGTGCGCGGCCTTGCGCCACGCCCTCGGGCAGCGGCCATTGCTGGGGGCCTTGCGCGTCCAGCAGATCCCAGGACAGGCCGGTGATGTCCAGGTCGCGCCCGCGCGTGCTCTCGCGGTGCTCGTTCCAGATGGCTTCGGCGCCTGCGGCGGCGTCCTCGTGTCGTAGGGGAAGAGGCTGGGCCGGCCCGGGCGCAGCCGTGCCTCCATGCGCCGCGCGCAATCCGCGGCAATGCGCCAGTCATGGCGCGCGGCGCCGGGCGCCGCCACGGCGGGGAGCACGCGCGAGATGCGCCTTTCGCTGTTGGTCACCGTGCCGATCTTCTCGCCCCAGGTGGTGGCGGGCAGCAGCAGGTCGGCGTAGGCGCAGGTGGCGGTGGTGGCAAAGGCCTCCTGCACGATGACGAATTCGGCCCGCTGCAGCGCGCGCCGCACCAGGGCCTGGTCGGGCATGCTTTGCGCAGGGTTGGTACAGGCTATCCACAGCGCGCGGATCTCGCCCTCGGCGGCGGCCTCGAACATCTCCACGGCGGTCTTGCCGGGCCGTGATGGCACGGCGTCCACGCCCCACAGTGCGGCCACTTCGGCGCGGTGGGCCGGGTTGGCCAGGTCGCGGTGGGCCGACAGCAGATTGGCCAGCCCGCCCACCTCGCGCCCGCCCATGGCATTGGGCTGGCCCGTGAGCGAGAACGGCCCCGCGCCCGCGCGCCCGATCTGGCCCGTGGCCAGGTGCAGGCCGATCAGCGCGGCGTTCTTGGCCGTGCCGTTGCTGCTCTGGTTCAGGCCCTGGCAGTACAGGCTGAGCGTGGCGCCACGGGCGGCGTCGTCGCGTGCATCCCCGCCCAGCGCAAACCATTGCGCGGCCTGGAACAGATCGTGGCGGGGCAGGCCGCAGAGCTCGCCCACGCGCTCGGGCGTGGCCTCCCGCACCAGGGCCTGCAGGTCGGCAAAGCCGCTGGTGTGGCGTGCGATGTAGGCCTGGTCCAGCCAGCCTTCCAGTTCCATGATGTGCAGCATGCCGTGGAACAGCAGGGTGTCGCTGCCGGGGCGCAGCGGCAGGAAGAGGTCGGCCATGCCGGCCGTGTCGGTGCGGCGCGGGTCGGCCACGATGATCTTCATCCGCGGCCGCGCGGCACGCGCCTGCTCGATGCGCCGCGTGAGCACGGGATGCGCCCAGGCCGCGTTGCTGCCCACGATGAAGAGGCAGTCCGCATGGTCCACGTCCTCGTAGCAGGCCGGTGGCGCATCGGCGCCCAGCGTGAGCTTGTAGCCGGCCACGGCGCTGCTCATGCACAGGCGCGAATTGGTGTCGATGTTGTTGGTGCCGATCAGGCCCTTGGCCAGCTTGTTGAAGACGTAGTAGTCCTCGGTCAGCAACTGGCCGCTCACATACAGGCCCACGGCGTCGGGCCATGCTCCTGCACGATGGAGGCCAGCCTGCCGGCGGCCAGGTCCAGCGCGGTGTCCCAGCCCACATCCTGGGGCGCCGCGCCGCGCGTGGCACGCAGCGCGGGCTGCAGCAGCCGCGTCTGCCGTGCCAGGGCGGGCGAGGCCGTCAGGTGCAGGGTGCTGCCCTTGGTGCACAGGCGGCCGTGGTTGGCGGGGTGCGCCGGATCGCCGCGCACGCCCGTGATGCGCGCACCATCGCTTTCGATGAGGACGCCGCAGCCTACGCCGCAATAGGGGCAGGTGGATCGGGTTTCTTGCATGGTGGGCCTGGGGTGGATGAGGGAAGGGCAGGGCACGGGGGCGGGCGCCGTCACGCGCCGCTGGCCTTGCTGGCCTGGCTGGCATGGCCGGCTTGGCTTTCGCCGAACATGAGGCGGTCGCGCAGCTGCTGCACGGCCACGCCATCGCGCAGCAGGCGGAAGTACCAGCCGCCGTCCTCGGTGTCGCCATACAGGCAGGCGCCGACCAGCCTGTCACCGCGCAGCACGAGCTTGCGGTACACGCCCGCGCCGGGGTCGCTGAGCACGATTTCCTCCGTGCCCTCGTCGCCGCGGAAGTCGCCCGCGCTGAACAGATGGATGCCCGTGACCTTGAGCTTGGCCGAGGTCTGCGAGCCCGGATAGCGGCCGATGCCGATCTCCGCCAGGTGGTTGGCCAGCACCTTGCCCTGTTCGAACAGCGGCGCCACCAGCCCGTAGGCCACGCCCCGGTGCGCCGCGCACTCGCCCACGGCATAGATGCGCGGGTCGGTCACGGTCTGCAGCGTGTCGCTGACCACGATGCCGCGCTGCACGTGCAGGTGCATCTGCTCGGCCAGCGCGGTCTCGGGCCGGATGCCCACGGCCATGACGACCAGCGAGGCCGGTGCCTCGCGCCCGTCCTGCAGGTGCACGCAGGCCACGCGACCCTGGCCGTCGCCCGTCAGCGCCCGGGTCTGGGCCTGCATCAGAAAGCGCATGCCGCGCTCGGCCAGCGAGGCCTGCAGCAAGGCGGCGGCGGTCTCGTCCAGCTGGCGGTCCAGCAGGCGTTCGCCTGCATGCACCACGGTAACGTCCATGCCGCGCTTCATGAGTCCGTTGGCGGCCTCCAGGCCAGCAGGCCGCCGCCGATGACCACGGCATGGCGGTGGCTGGCGGCCGCGGCGATCATGGCCTGGGTGTCGGCAATGTCGCGGTAGCCCAGCACGCCTTCCAGCTCGCGCCCGGGCACGGGCAGCATGAAGGGGCGCGAGCCCGTGGCCAGGATCAGCCGGTCGTACCCGGCGCTCACCGGCTGGCCGGCCGCGTCCACGGCATGCACCACGCGGCGCGCCCGGTCCACTGCGTGCACGCGGCAGCCGGAATGCAGGGTGATGCCGTGCTGCGCATACCAGGACCAGTCGTTGAGGATGATCTCGTCCAGCTGCTGCTCGCCCGCCAGCACGGGCGACAGCATGATGCGGTTGTAGTTGGGTGGGGCTCGGCCCCGAATACCGTGATTTCGTAGAGGTCGGGCGCGATCTTGAGCAGCTCCTCCAGCGTGCGCACGCCGGCCATGCCGTTGCCCACCATCACCAGCCTGGATCTTTTCATCGTGCCCCCGTTGCGGTTCGGAAAACAAAAAAAGGCGTCCCCACGCTGCGCGGCCGATGGCTGCGCGCGGGGTGACGCCTTTGTCCGGGCCGTGGCGCGTCGTTGCGCCTGGCCCTGCGGCCATCCATGACCACGCCTGGGGTTTAGCAAGCCGCGTGCCAGGGTCGGATGACCGGGTGCAGTCCCGGAGCTGAAGACCTGCGTTCCCGCACCGGGTCCAGGCTGGTGCGCTGCATGCCTCAAAGCGGTGCGCACGCTATCGATACGGTCATATCAGACGACTGAATCTAATGGAGGTTTTGTTTTTATTTGTTTCAAATGTGCCGGTTCGGGGTAGAAACTTTGAACTCCGGCCAGCGGTTTGCCGGGCCGGATAGGGCACGCAGGACTTTTCATCTTCAAGGGGGACACGCCTATGAGAGTGAATCTGCCGGTCAGCACGCGTGAATACGCATTTCCCAAGGGCCAGACCCTGGTGTCCACCACGGACCTGAAGGGCCGCATCCTCTACTGCAACCCGATGTTCATCGAGGTCAGCGGCTACGAGCGCGAAGACCTGCTGGGCCAGCCCCACAACATGATCCGCCACCCCGACATGCCCGAGGAAGCCTTCCGCGACATGTGGCAGACCATCTCGGCGGGCCTGCCCTGGTCCGCCCCCGTGAAGAACCGGCGCAAGAACGGCGACTTCTACTGGGTCATGGCCAATGTCACCCCGCTGATGGAGGGCGACCAGCCCTCGGGCTACATGTCGGTGCGCACCGAGGCCACGCGCGAGCAGACCGAAGCGGCCGAGCGCCTGTACGCCACCATGCGTGCCGAGAAGGACGCCGGGCGCCAGGTCCACGTGCTGCGTGCCGGCCACCTGTTGCGCAACAACCTGCGCGGCCGCCTGGCCAGCGCATTGAGCCTGGGCCTGGCCGGGCAAGCTGGTGCTGATCTTCTTCATGGTGGTGGCGGCGGCCTTTGGCGCGGCGCTGGCGGGCGGGCATACGCTGGACGCGTGGTCCGCGCTGGCCTGGCTGGCGGTCTGCATCTTCACGGGCCTGGCCGGGGCCTGGGCCTACCGGCTGACCGTGGCGCCGCTGGCGCAGATGGTGCTGCTGGCCAACCGCCTGGCGGCCGGCGACCTGACGCAGACCATACGCATCACGCGCAAGGACGTGGTGGGCGATCTGCAGAAGGCGCTGAGCCAGCTCAACGTGAACCTGCTGTCCATCGTGCGCGATGCGCGCGAGGAAAGCGACAAGATGCAGATCTCCAGCCGGGAAATCGCGCAGGGCAACCAGGACCTGTCCGCGCGCACCGAAACCCAGGCGGGCAACCTGCAGCAGACGGCGGCCTCCATGGAGGAGATCACGGGCACCGTCAAACACACGGCCGACTCGGCCCGCCAGGCCACGGACCTGGCCGCCCAGGCCAGCGAGGTGGCCGAACGCAGCAGCGGCGCCGTCGATGGCGTGGCCGCCACCATGAAGCAGATCCAGGCCGCGTCGGGGCGCATCGGCGAGATCACGCAGCTCATCGATTCCATCGCCTTCCAGACCAATATCCTGGCGCTGAACGCTGCCGTGGAGGCCGCGCGCGCAGGCGACCAGGGCCGGGGCTTTGCGGTCGTGGCGGCCGAGGTGCGCAGCCTCTCGCAGCGTACGCTGGCGGCGGCCAAGGAGATCCGCGAGCTCATCGATGACTCCGCCGCCAAGGTGCTGGACGGCAACCAGAGGACCGAGGTGGCGCAGAAGACCATGATCGAGTCGCTGGATCTGGTGCGGCGCGTGAGCCTGCTGATCGGCGAGATCCACAGCGCCTCCAGCGAGCAGCTCAGCGGCATCTCGCAGGTCAACGCGGCCGTGGCGCATCTGGACAGCATCACGCAGCAGAACGCGGCCCTGGTCGAGCAGAACGCAGCATCGGCCATGGCCTTGCAGGCCCAGGCGCAGACCGTGTCGGAAACCGTGCAGGTGTTCCGGCTGGACGCCACGGGTCGCTCGCCTGCCGCAGCGGCCGATGCCGTGGCCCTGCGCCGGTCCATGAAGGCGCAGGCACAGAGCCAGGCACGCAGCCAGGTGCAGGGCCCGCCACAGATGCGGCAGCCACGCGCGCAGCCGCAGAGAGTGCTGACCACGATCTGAGCGCGGGGTGCCATGTGGATGCTGGAAAACATCGTTGACACTTGGACGCGGCGCCGTCATGCGCGCTGCGCAAGCTTGCGCATACCATGTGGTTTTGTGTTGACCGGGCGACCGGATGAAGGAACGACCATGAACTCCAGCTCTTCCCTGGCCGACGAACTGATGGCCCAACTGCAGGGCGCGCCCATGCAGCAGATGGCGGACCAGATCGGCGCCAGCCCCGCTCAGACCGAAAGCGCCGTGGGCGCGGCCCTGCCCGTGCTGCTGGCCTCGCTGGGACGCAATGCGGCCGAGCCGCAGGGCGCCGCCAATCTCTTCGGCGCGCTGCAGCGTGACCATGGCGCGGCCAGCGGTGGTGCTGGCGGCCTGGACCTCGGCGGCCTGCTGGGCTCGCTGCTGGGCGGCGGGGCCGCTGCAGGCGCGGGCGCAATGCGGGCGGAGGCCTCGACGGCGCAGCCATCCTCGGCCATATCCTGGGCGGCAACCAGCAGCGCGCGCAGGACGGCCTGGGCCAGGCCACGGGCCTGGGCAGCGGCGGCGCCGCGCAACTGCTGCAGCTGCTGGCACCCATCGTCATGTCCTTCCTCGCGCAGCGCGTGAGCGCAGGCGGCATGGATGCCGGCGGCCTGGGCCAGGCCCTGGGCCGCGAGCATGGGCAGGCCCGGCAGCAGGGCGGTCTTCTGGGGAGCCTGCTGGACCAGGATGGCGATGGGCAGGTGGGCCTGGGCGATCTGCTGAAGATCGGCGGCAGCCTTTTTGGCGGCCGCCGCTGAAATGATGCAACACCCCCTGAGCCGCTTCGCGGCTTCCCGTTGCACGGCGCCCCCTCTCTCGCTTCGCGGGAGGGGAACGACGCCGTCGGCTAGGCGCCCCGCCGCGAGGCGGCTCTTGCTCGGCGTCCCTGGCTTAGGTAGCGCCAGTCGTATGCGCTGCAGGCGGCTCTATTGCAGGACTAACGGATAGGTTGGGATCAGGGTAACGGGCAGGGCCGGTGCGTGTGCATACACGCGCTGGCCCTGTTGCTTTTTGGGCGCAGTTCGGATGACACTAGAACCGAATTGGCGAACGACTGAAAGGCTCCCATGACAGCAGTTGCAGACATTCTCAAGTCCAAGGCCAGCGGCGCGGTGTACAGCATCACGCCTACCGATTCCGTGCTCGACGCGCTGCGGCTCATGGCCGACAAGGGCATTGGCGCCCTGCTCGTGATGGAGGGCAGCGAGATCGCGGGCATCGTCACCGAGCGCGACTACGCGCGCAAGATCGCGCTGCTGGGGCGCACCTCGGGCGCCACGCTGGTGCGCGACGTGATGACGCGCGACGTGCTGTTCGTCGGCCCCACCCAGACCACGCAGGAATGCATGGCGGTGATGACCGAGAACCGGCTGCGCCACCTGCCCGTGGTGGACGAGGGCGGCAAGCTGCTGGGCCTGATCTCCATCGGAGACCTGGTCAAGGACATCATCTCCGAGCAGAAGTTCATCATCGAGCAGCTGGAGCACTACATCTCGGGCCGGCACTGAGCCGCAGGCCGGGCGGCCCCGGGCGCAACAGATGGCGGCTTCAGGCCGCCTTTTCCACATGCCCCTGGCGTGTGTAGAGGAAGTCGATCACCGCCTTGCGGCACTCGCGGTAGCGGTCGTCCTCGGCCAGTGCCACGCGGTTGCGCGGCCGGGCGATGCCGACTTCCAGCACCTCGCCGATGGTGGCTGCCGGGCCGTTGGTCATCATCACGATCTTGTCGGACAGCAGCACGGCCTCGTCCACATCGTGGGTGACCATGACCACGGTGCTTTGCGTGCGCGCCACGATCTCCAGCAGCTCGTCCTGCAGCTTGGCGCGCGTGAGCGCATCGAGCGCGCCGAAGGGCTCGTCCATCAGCAGCACCTGCGGCTCCATCGACAGCGCGCGCGCAATGCCCACGCGCTGCTTCATGCCGCCCGAGATTTCGCCGGGCCGCTTGTGCGCGGCATGGGCCAGGCCCACCAGCTCCAGCGCGGCCAGGGTGCGTGCCTTGAGCTGGGCGCGGCTTTCCGTGCGGCCATAGACGCGCTCCACGGCCAGGTGGATGTTGCCCTCGCAGGTCAGCCAGGGCAGCAGCGAGTGGTTCTGGAAGACCACGGCGCGCTCGGGCCCGGGGCCCTTGATCTCCTTGTTGGCGCACAGCAGCACGCCCGTGGTGGGCGTGGTCAGGCCTGCGATCAGGTTCAGCAGGGTGGACTTGCCGCAGCCCGAGTGGCCGATCAGCGAGACGAATTCGCCCCGCGCAATGGTCAGGTCGATATTGCGCAGCGCCGGAAACAGGCCCTTGGCGGTCTTGAAGCTCTGCTCCACGCCCTGGACCTCGATGAACTTGGACGATGCATTCATGCCTTCACCTCTTCGAACGTAAATGCCGTTGCCAGCTTGACCAGGGCCATCTCCAGCAGCAGGCCCACGATGCCGATCACGAAGATCGCGATGATGATGTTCTTGACGTTGAGGTTGTTCCACTCGTCCCAGACCCAGAAGCCGATGCCCACGCCGCCGGTGAGCATCTCGGCCGCGACGATGACCAGCCAGGCCGTGCCCACGGCCAGGCGCACGCCGGTCAGCATGTAGGGCAGCACGGCCGGGAACAGGATGGTGGTGGCGATCTTCCATTCGCTGAGGTTGAGCACGCGCGCCACGTTCATGTAGTCCTGGGGCACGCGTTGCACGCCCACGGCGGTGTTGATGAGCATGGGCCAGATCGAGCAGATGAAGATGGTCCAGATGGCCGCCGGGTTGGCGCCCTTGAAGACCAGCAGGCCGATGGGCAGCCAGGCCAGCGGCGACACCGGGCGCAGCAGGCTGATCAGCGGGTTGAACATGCGCGACAGGAAGTTGAAGCGCCCGATCACGAAGCCGGCCGGAATGCCGACCAGGGCCGCCAGGCCAAAGCCCACGGCCACGCGCTGCAGCGAGGCCAGCACATTCCAGCCCACGCCCTGGTCATTGGGGCCGTTGCGGTAGAACGGGTCGCTGAAAATCTCCACCGCCTGCTGCCAGGTCGCCAGGGGCCCCGGAATACTCTGGCCCGAACCTGCAGCCACCAGGGACCACACGCCCACCAGCAAGCCCAAGCCGCACAGCGGCGGCAGCACGGCCAGCCAGAAGGCACGCGAGAGCGCTGCCCAGTCGCGCGGGGCGGCGGGTGCCCGGGCCTGGGGGGCCGGCGCGGCTGGAGCGGCGGCCCTGAGACCTGCGCGGAGATCTGTGTGGAGGCGGCTGCCGGCGCGGCAGCGGATTCGGCCGGGAAGTGGAAGACGGCGCTGACCATGGTGTGTTCCTCTGTGGGGTGGGGCTTCAAAGGGGATCTCTCAGGCCTTGATGGCAAAGCTGTCTGCGTACTTGCGCGGATCCTTGCCGTCCCAGACCGTGCCATCCATGAGCTTGCTGCTGCGCATCTCCGCCTTGGGCAGCGGGGCCTTGGCGGCGGTGGCGGCCTGCTGGTAGATGTCCAGGCGGTTGATGGAGCGGGCCACGCCCAGGTAGTCGGGTGGTCCTTGAGCAGGCCCCAGCGCTTGTGCTGGGTCAGGAACCACATGCCGTCGGACAGGTAGGGGTAGCCCACGCTGCCGTCGCCGTAGAACTTCATGTGGTTGGGATCGTCCCAGGTCTTGCCCATGCCGTCCTGGTAGCGGCCCAGGATGCGCTGGTTGATGGCGTCCACGCCGGTGTTCACATAGGCCTTGCCGGCGATGGTCTCGGCCATGCGGGTCTTGTTGGCCAGGCTCTCGTCGATCCAGCGGCTGGCCTCGATGATGGCCGCCGTCACGGCGCGTGCCGTGTTGGGGTTCTGGCGTGCGAACTCGGCCGTGGTGCCCAGCACCTTTTCGGGGTGGTCCTGCCAGATGGACTGGGTGGTGGCGGCCGTGACGCCGATGCCGTCCATGATGGCGCGGTGGTTCCAGGGCTCGCCCACGCAAAAGCCGTCCATGTTGCCCACGCGCATATTGGCCACCATCTGCGGCGGCGGCACGGTGATGACCTTGGCATCCTTGAGCGGGTGGATGCCGTTGGCCGCCAGCCAGTAGTACAGCCACATGGCGTGCGTGCCCGTGGGAAAGGTCTGGGCAAAGGTGTATTCGCGCTTTCGCTGGCCATCAGCTTGGCCAGGCCCGCGCCATTGACGGCACCCTTGTCGGCCAGTTTCTTCGACAGCGATATGGCCTGGCCGTTGTGGTTGAGCGTCATCAGCACGGCCATGTCCTTCTTGGCGCCGCCCACGCCAGGTGCACGCCGTAGACCAGGCCGTAGAGCACGTGGGCAAAGTCCAGCTCGCCGTTGACCAGCTTGTCGCGCACGCTGGCCCAGCTCGCTTCCTTGGAGGGAATGATCTTGACGCCGTACTTCTGATCGATCCCCAGCACCGAAGCCATGACCACGCTGGCGCAGTCGGTCAGCGGGATGAAGCCGATGCGCACCTCTTTCTTCTCTGGCGCATCCGAGCCGGCCGCCCAGGCGCCATGGTGGCCCAGCTGGGTGTAGAGCGCCGCACCGCCTGCCAGCGTGCCGGCCTGGCGCAGAAGTCGCGCCGGGCAGGGCCGGGCCGGCGGTGAGAGGGCCTGTGGTGGGCTTGGGGCGTGACGCCATGGCGGAACTCCTTCGATCGTCGGGAATGGAACACTTGCAAACGGGCCCTGCTCCAAGCAAAACGGCGTCCTCTCCAGCCGCGCTGCGCGGGGAGAGTGACGCCGTTGTCCTGGGGCCTTGAATCAAGACCGGGGTCCCGGCCGCCTTTGGCCGGAGTTGCCAGAGTCAATGCAGAAAGCGTGCCAGGCCGTGTTCACAAGGGACCATGCCGTCCATCGGCCTTGCAGTCCTCGCCGGGCCACCTTCTGGTGCGTTCCATGGCACCAAGTCGGTGCTGCACTGCAGCATGGCTCGCACCGGCCTAGCGTTCAAGCGCGGGCGGCAGGAGATCGGCCATGGAAAGCACGGCCTGCGCCACATCGGCCAGGCGGCGGTTCTGGTTCATGGCGGTCTGGCGCAGCAGCTTGTGGGCCTCGCCTTCGCTGAGCTGGCGCCGCGCCATCAGCAGGCCCTTGGCGCGTTCCAGCAGCTTGCGCTCCGTGAGCGTGGCGCGCACGGTCTCCAGCTCGGCCTGCATGGCCTGCAGGCGCTGCGACTGGTCCTGCACCAGGTCCATCACGGAACGGTCCAATTGCGGCCCAGCCGTGCGGCCGGCGGCTGCAGCTCGCCCAGCGTCAGCGTGGCGGAGACCGGCATGGTCGCCAATGCCTGCGGCGCCTGCAGCAGCGTCTGCAGGGCGGCGCGGGCATCGGCAATGCGGTGCTCGCATTGCTGCTGCAGCTCGGCCGTCAGGCGGGCCTCGACGGTCTGCAGCGCGTCCATGCGCTGCGAGCAGCTGTCGAACCAGGGCTCGGCCATCTCCACGGACAAAGGCGCGCCGCCGTGGCCGTGCAGCCACGCGGCGCAGCCGCTCGATCACGGCCAGCGTGGCGTCGGCCGCGCTGCTTTCTTGCCACAGGGCCAGGGAATGGGCGGGCGCGAACTCGCAAAGACCTGAAGCAGCGCTCCTGCGAGGCGATCAGGTGCAGCCAGTGCTGCTGGCGCGGCGCATCGCTCACGCCCGCGCCGAACGCCGCCACGCCGTGGCGCGCTCCTGGCCCGCGAACTCCTTGCCCTGCATGAAGTTGAACAAGGCCACCAGCAGGCGCGAGATGCGGGCTCGGGCGCGCTGTCCGCCGCCTCGAAGACCACGGCCAGCAGGCCGGCCACCAGATCGATATAGAGGGCCGTGGCCGCCTCCGGCGACAGCGTGCGGCTGGCGACGCGCTCGCGCAGCGCGGGCAGGGCGTCCAGGCACTGCAGCACATGGGCGATGCGGCTGAACAGCCGCGCGCCATGGCGGGGTGGCCGGTGAGTCCCGCGCCACCGGGCCGCATGTCCAGCAGCTCGAAGCCGTCGCGTGCCGCAGCGGCCATGCGGTCGCACTCGGCCATCTGGGCCAGCCTGACCGGGCCGCCGCGCGTGCCTGAGCTGGCCAGAAAGACGTTGGACAGGCCGCGCTCCTTTTGCAGCGCATGGATGAGGCGGCTGAGCAGATCCACCAGTGCGCTGGTGCGCTGCAACTGCTCCAGTTCGCCGATTTCGCACTGCCGCGCGGCCACAAGAAAGTTGAGAGCGGTTTTCATGGGGGCTTGGATCCTGTCTGCCTGCCTTGATGCGTTTTGCCTGGATGCAATGGACCTGGATGCAATTCCCATGCCGAGGCGTCACGCGGCGCTTGCATGGGTGCGGGATAGATGGTTTGATAGAATTTTTTTAATGATTTGAAATTTTCGATACACAAATAGACGTGTAAGCGTGTCGAATGCTTGCAAGGTGAATGGTGCGGTTTTTTTCAGGCAAAGTCCCGTTCATCCGGCGCACATGGCAAGGCAGACCACGGCATTGGGCTGCGCAATGCGGCAGCGAGGCTGAATCGGCATGAGCTTGAAATATCACGAGAAGATCGGTTTTTCCCCATGCATTGGCTGTTCATGACCGAGGGAGGGTCCCTGTGGGTACCTGCGCGCTGGCGCGGCCCGACATTTGCGCGCTGGCTGGCTTTGCTGCTGCCTTGTATCGCTCAGGGTCAAGTCCTTGCGGCTGCCGAGGATGCCGTCGCGTCGGCGCAATTTGCCGATGGGGGCGTCTGGTTCGCGGGATGGGATGCCCTCGGCCCGTGGGGCGCCGGTGCGTTCGTGGCGTTCCTGCTGGTGTGCTCGGTGCTCTACATCCGCATGCGCTGCAAGGCGCAGCGCCTGACGCAGTCGCTCAAGCAGAGCAATGAGAAATTGCTGCGCGCCAATGTGAAGCTCAAGCGCATCGCCTTCAGGGACCCGTTGACCGGTACGGCCAACCGGGCGCTGTTCGAATACCGGCTGGGCCGCACGATTGCGCGCGCCGACAGCTCGGTGGTGCAGCCGGGGCCCTGCGGGCCGGTGCGCGTGGGCCTGCTGTACATCGACCTGGACGGATTCAAACCCATCAACGACGTGGAGGGCCATGCCGCCGGTGATGCGCTGCTGTGCCAGGTGGCCGTGCGTCTGGGCCATATGACGCGCAAATCGGACACGCTGGCGCGCATGGGTGGCGACGAGTTCGTGCTGCTCCTGGGGCTGCCTGGCTTCGGTGGACGACGCCGTGGCCATGGCGGGCCGGGTGCAGAAGGCGTTGAGCCTGCCGTTTGACCTGCCAGGAAAGTCGGTCTCCATCAGCAGCCTCCATCGGCGTGGCCGTCTATCCCGACCATGGCCAGAAGGAAAACTCATGGCGGCGGCGCGATGCCGCCATGTACACAGCCAGCGTGCCGGCGGAAACACCTACGCCATCTTCAAGGAAAGCATGCGCCAGGCGTGGCCGCGCAGTTCGACCTGCAGCAGGCCCTGCGTCGCGCCGTGGCCAGCCAGCAGCTGGTGCTCTTCTATCAGCCCAAAGTCGATACCCGCACGGGCCGCATCCGCAGCGTGGAGGCGCTGGCGCGCTGGAACCATCCGCAGTTCGGCCTGATCAGTCCCCGCGTGTTCATCCCGCTGGCCGAGCGCTTCGGTCTGATCAGCGAAATCGGCGACTGGGTCATCGACGAGGCCTGTCGCCAGACCGCGCAGTGGGCGAGCGAGCGGCGCTTCATGCGGGTGTCCATCAATATTTCTGGCTACCAGCTCTTTCAGACGCGGCTGGCGCAGTTCATTGCCGAGGCGATCGCAAGGCACCGCATCCGGCCCGAGCAACTGGTCTTCGAGATCACCGAGTCCGTGGCCATGGAGGACGACAAGACCACCATGGCCGTGATTGCCGAACTCACGGGCATGGGCGTGCAGATCTCCATCGACGACTTCGGCACCGGCTACTCCAGCCTGGCCCTGCTGCGCCAGCTGTGCGCCGACGAGGTGAAGATCGACCGCAGCTTCGTGCGCGACGTGGCCCTCAAGAGCGATGCGCGGGCCGTGGTCGATGCCATCGTGCGCCTGGCCCATGCGCTGGAGCTGCGCGTGGTGGCCGAAGGCGTGACCAACCAGCAGCAGCGCGAAGTGCTGCAGGCCCTGGGCTGCGACGAGCTGCAGGGCTTTTACTTCGCCCGCCCCATGGATGCCCAGGCACTGATCGCCAGCGAGATCTGGACCTCCGACGGCTTCGAGCCCGTGCAGTTCTCGCGCTCTTCCTACATAGACAACCTGTAGCGGGCCGCCGGCCGTGCAACTGCCCGCCTGCCAGGGGCCATTGATGCCGGTGGCCGTGCGCCGCGCCCGCAGGTTCTACACTTCAGCCCCATGAGTTTGCTGATTCTGGGGATCGAATCCTCCTGCGATGAAACCGGCGTGGCCCTGGTCGAGGCCCCCGATGGGACGGGCGTGCCCACCCTGCTGTCCCATGCGCTGCACAGCCAGATCGACATGCACCGCGCCTATGGCGGCGTGGTGCCCGAGCTGGCCAGCCGCGACCACATCCGCCGCGTGCTGCCGCTGACCGAAAACGTGCTGGGCGAGTCGGCCGCTCGCTGGACCAGGTCGATGTGATCGCCTTCACGCGCGGCCCCGGCCTGGCCGGCGCCCTGCTGGTGGGGGCGGGCGTGGCCTGCGCCATGGCTGCGGCATTGAACAAGCCCGTGCTGGGCGTGCACCACCTGGAAGGCCATTTGCTGTCGCCCTTCCTGAGCGCCGATCCCCCTGAATTCCCCTTCGTGGCCCTGCTGGTCTCGGGCGGCCACACGCAGCTGATGCGCGTGGACGGCGTGGGCAGCTACGCCATCCTGGGCGAGACCATCGATGACGCGGCCGGCGAGGCCTTCGACAAATCGGCCAAGCTCATGGGCCTGCCCTATCCCGGCGGTCCCGTGCTCTCGCGCCTGGCCGAAGGCGGCGATGCCAGGCCTTCAAGCTGCCCGGCCCGCTGCTGCATTCGGGCGACCTGGACTTCTCCTTCGCCGGTCTGAAGACGGCCGTGCTGACCCAGGCGAAGAAGCTGGGCGATGACCTGGAGGCGCGCAAGGCCGACCTGGCCGCCAGCACGCAGGCGGCCATCGTCGAGGTATTGGTCAAGAAGACCCTGGCCGCGCTGCAGCAGACCGGCATGAAGCGCGTGGTCGTGGCCGGCGGCGTGGGTGCCAACCGGCTGCTGCGCTCCCAGCTGGATGCGGCCTGCGCCAAGCGCAAGCTGCGCGTGCACTACCCCGAGCTGCACCTGTGCACCGACAACGGCGCCATGATCGCCATGGCCGCCGCCATGCGCCTTCAGGCGGGCGGGAAGTGGCCAACAGGCACTACGCCTTCGACGTCAAGCCGCGCTGGCCGCTCGATTCGCTGGCCTGATTCCTAGTCCGCCTCTGCCTTCCCCATCGCCGCGCTGTGCGGCGGGCCACCTGCGATGCGCAGCCTGTGCAGCACAAAAAAAAAGCCCGGCATGTGCCGGGCTCTGAAAACGGGCTGTCACCTTGCTAAGAGGAGGAAGAAAGGATTGGTTGACAGCCGGGTGCACAAACTCGCTGACCGGATTTACTGGATGCTCAGCGTGGTGCCTTGCTCTGCGGTTCCAGGCGGGCCAGGGACAGCGTGAGCACGCCGTTTTCCAGCCTTGCGCTGCTGGCGGCAGTGTCGATCTCATGGTCCAGCTCCCAGGCGCGCTGCACCTGGCGGGGCGCACCCTCGACGCTGGACAGGCGGACCACGGCGCCTTCGATGCTCAGCTGCAACTGCTCGCGGGACAGGCGGGCACATCCAGCTGCAGCGTCGTGGCCTTTTCATCGCGCTGCACCTGCACCGACGAGGGAGAAGGGGCGGTGTTGCCCAGGGTGCCTTGCAGGAAGCGCTGCAGGGCCAGATCGGCGGCTTGGGGGTTGAAGGCGTTGCGGCGGAGAACAGGCGAGAAGATCATGGTGAAGTGGCTCCTATAAACTGCGCGGCTTCATCGAAGTTGTCGCCGCATGGAGCGTAGTTGAGCGGCGTTGAACGCATTCAAGAGGGAAAAAAGCCATGAATAAATTGCGCCGCAAGGTCTTGAAAAGCGGTGCCATGGCGCTATTTGCTGCGCCGGCGCTGGCGGCCCTGGCCGCAAACGAACGCGGACAGCCCGTGCCTCCGCCGCGTGGCGAGCCCATACGGCTGGCGCTGATCGAAAGCCTGTCCGGCCCCTTTGCCAACACGGGCGAGGCCGTGTTCCGCAACCTGCTATGGGCCACCGAGCGCGTGAATGCGCGCGGCGGCGTGCCACTGCCGGCCGCGCAGGGCGGCGCCCGGCCCCTGGCCATCGAACGCCATGACAGCAAGGGCCAGAACGAGGAGGCGCTGTCCGCGCTGCGCGCAGCCATCGACGGCGGTGCGCGCGTGGTCATGCAGGGCAATTCATCGGCCGTGGCCGCCGTGCTGGTCGATGCCATTGCCAAGCACAACGAGCGTGATCCGGCCCGGCGCGTGCTGTACCTGAACTACTCGGCCGTCGATCCTGCGCTCACCAACGAGCGCTGCAGCTTCTGGCACTTTCGCTTCGACGCCCATGCCGACATGCGCATGGCCGCGCTGATGCAGGTGCTGCGCGAGGACGCGGCCGTGCGCAGCGCCTACCTGATCGGGCAGGACTACAGCTTTGGCCAGGCCGTGCTGCGCGAGGCCACGGCCGCCAGCTGGCCGCCGCAGCGGCCCGGATGTGGCCATCGTGGGCGACGAGCTGCACCCCGTGGGCCGCGTCAAGGACTTTGCGCCCTATGCCGCCAAGATCAAGGCCAGCGGCGCCCAGGCCGTGATCACGGGCAACTGGGGCAATGATCTGATGCTGCTGGTCAAGGCCGCGCGGGAGGCGGGTTTTGACGGCCGCTTCTACACCTTCTACGGCAATGCGCTGGTGCGCCCGCGCCTGGGCGAGCGGCGTGGGCAAGGTGCTGGCCGTGGCCGACTGGCTGCCCAACGTGCCCGGCGCCGAAAGCCAGGCCTTCTACAAGGCATTCCGCGAGCGCTTTCCCAGGCCTGCCGATGACTATGTGCACATGCGCATGCAACTGATGATCGAGGCCCTGGCCCAGTCCATGGCGCGTGCGGCAGCACCGACCACGGCGGCCGTTGCGCAGGCGCTGGAAAGCGCCGAGGTGGCGCTGGCCGGGCGCAAGGGCCGCATGCGCGCGGCCGACCACCAGTTCCAGCAGGCGCTGGTGGGTCGGTGTCATGGACAGGCAGGGCGCGCCCGGGCGTGCCCTTCGATGTGGAAGGCTCGGGCTACGGCTTCCGCGTGGTGCGGGAGATCGAGGCGGCGCGTGCCGAGCAGCCATCGACGTGCCGCATGCGGCGGCCCTGATGGCCCTGGCAGCTCGGATCAGCGGCCCATGGCTGCGGCGACTTCCTGGCCCAGTTCGATCACGGACAGCGCGTAGTAGCTGGACCAGTTGTAGCGCGTGATGGCATAGAATTCTCCGTGCCCGCGATGTACAGCGGCTGGCCCTGCGCGCCGTTCTCCAGCTTGACCAGGGCCAGCGGCCCTTGATGCTCAGCGCCGCTGCCCGGCAACTGCGCGCCGCGCGCGGCCATCTCTGCGGCCGTGAACTGGGGCAGGATGTCGGGCGCCAGCAGGGCGGCCAGGTCGGCGCCCTGGGCCTGCATGATCACAGGGTAGTGGGTGGGCATGCCGCTTTTCCAGCCATGCGCGACAAAGTAGTTGGCCACCGAGCCGATGGCGTCGGCCGCGCTGCCGAACAGGTCGATGCGGTCGTCGCCATCGAAGTCCACGGCCCACTTCACCCAGCTGCTGGGCATGAACTGGCCCATGCCCATGGCGCCCGCGTAGCTGCCGCGCAGCGAGAACGGGTCCGTTGCGGCGCGGTGCGTGAAGCGCAGGAACTGCTCCAGCTCGCCACGGAAATATTCGGTGCGCGCCTGCGCGCGGGGGTGGGCTGCGGGGAAGTCGAAGCTCAGCGTGGCCAGGGCGTCGATGACGCGGAAATTGCCCATCTGCTGGCCGTAGATGGTCTCCACGCCGATGATGCCGACGATGATTTCGGCCGGCACACCGTACTGCTTTTCGGCACGCGCCCAGCGCGGCGGCAT